>JADLZK010011157.1:0-108694 GCA_015847255.1 Hyparrhenia diplandra | reverse complement strand
CCTCTGATTTTGATGCAGAGGTTGGAAAGGCTGCTCTCAGATCTTGCTTTGTGTTGCAGATGAAACTATGTGACCCATTATACAGAACAAATGCATTATACACAACTCTAGTTTATAGCACTCTCTTCTAACTATACAGGTAAATCCTATCGGTTGTGGTTTAAATTCGCCAGCTACTAACTAGCATCTATAAAAAGGTAAAGGGCAAAAAAAAAAAGGTAACATGATTAGGATGTCACTTGACTGCACCTACTGCATTTCTTCCTTTGCTTCTGAATTGCTCCTATTCTTTCTTCTCACTTCCATTGGCTGCCCAAAGGAATAAGGCCGGAATGCACCGATGAGAACGGTGGAAGGCGCCATGTTGAGGCTTGGCTTTGCCTTGTGCATACCCTTCTTTGGGCTATTCAGGTAAGATTTCACGTGACCAAATATTAGGCTTGGCATTTTCTTTAGCTCAACGACCGATGACGAGAAGAATTCTTCTGGGGCTCCATCAGCCAATGAGTCTAAACTATAACCAATTGATGCATCCAAATGGGGCGGAGGAAATCTCTCCAGTTTGGTTGTACTTGTGCTTGTCACCAACCTTGGTACCTGAAGATTAAATCAACAAATTTAAACATTTATTTGTGTTTTCTGTGGCTACATAGTTGCTTGAATGTTGCTTTTGATGTAAAAATATTGATGCAAACATTGCCAAGACAGTGGAAATTTATGCATGATGATGTTGAGGTTTGAACCAAATTCTTGCAGATGAAAAGGGGGAATTTTAAGCACCTTCAGATTTGCTTGCGGCTTATTATTGGCATCTGGAGTAAAAACTCTGCGCCCAGGATTTTGTGATGTGTGCTGTCTGTTTCTGTGACGTTCTACTGACCCATTAACCCTCGACTTCCTGAAAAATAACCAGACATTGAAGCTTTCCATGAACAAAAGAAAATAGCTGCAATAAGTTCAAAGAGTGGCACCAAACCTTTTATGCTTCTCATACTTCAACTTCACGTCTCTTTCTTTGCATGGTGGATAGCGTGGAAGGCTCGATGGTTCACAGGCATATGGTTCTGTCCTGAAGAACTGAATCCACAGTAAAAAAAAAAGAACTTGATAAGCACAGCTGAACAAAGGACCACTTATTATTTGTTTCCAACTAAAGCACTAATCTCTACGATACACGAATGCAAATTACCCTGATCCATGCGATCATGATCAGCCGCAGATTATTCTTTTGCATAATGTCTGGTCATAATTTATCTTTTATTTGTTTTGTATTTGTTTGATGCAGCAGTTCATTTTAGATGCCTTGAGGGTGATAGGGTAGTATTAACCTCACTGTTCAGAGCATCAGTTGCAGTGCCTCTCATATCTGGATCAATCGATAGGAGAGTCTCGAGAAGTGATAGGGTAGATGGTGGCACATCTTTAAATTTTTCAGCTAGGCACCGTGGATATGGTTTGAATGTAGGATGAGCGAACTTCATTTTCTCCCAGTAATCGTCTGATGGAGTACCACATAACTTGAAAACCTTGTGCAATTGTTCCACCTAAACAAACCACTTGTTAAAAGACAAAACCAAATGATACCCTGCATATCCAAGACACATTTCAGCTAGACCAAACCAAGTACCTCTGTTCTTCCGGGGAATATCGGCTCGCCAAGAAGCAGTTCTGCCAATATGCAACCCACACTCCAAAGATCAACACCGACACCATAGTGAGTTGCTCCTAACAAGAGTTCAGGTGGACGATACCAAAGCGTAATCACTTGGCTTGTCATGGGCCGCACGTTCTCAGGATCATAAGAGGTGGCAAGTCCAAAGTCAGCTATTTTGAGAATTCCATCGCTGCTGACAAGTAAGTTCGAGGTCTTGATGTCACGGTGCAGAACACCATTGTTATGACAGTGTTCAATTCCAGAAAGTAACTGTTTCATGAAGCACTTCACCTGCAAACGAGGAAATAATAGGCTTCATGAGTACATACATGTAATTAAAAAAATAAGGCATACATTTGTCAGTAACCATGTAGCTGGAAAACATCTCATAGTTGGACCCTTCCTTTTCAGAAAAAGAAAGTAATTGAGAACATTTCACAATTTCAAATGCCAGTGGGTCAATTTTTACTGAACCAGGTTGGCCCATTTCCATTTTTAGTCCAAAGGGCAATACGTAGCTTTTTATTCAGGGACAGATTCCAGTCAGTTAACTGCAGCCAATGTTGACGGTTGAAATGACTGTAATACGTTGAAGGGATTTCCTGGAAGCAGTGTGCGCACAAAAACACACGGCACCTGTCTCTGTCAATTGGACTAGAACCTGTGTTCAAACCTAGGAATACTCTGCTTCACTTAGTCAAACAGATTTACTGGTCCACATCATCGTGGTGTTCCAGTCTGATGGATTTGTTTTCTTCTTGCAGAAAGGTTAAAACAGAATTCCACTGCTAATAATCAGTCAATGATACTTCTTCTAGAATTAATGAAAGAAGTTACATCAACTACACAGCATTTGGTCTCCCAAATAGAAGACTTGTCTGAAAAATATATAATATATTCAGACAGCGCAACAGATGTTTCAGTTTCACTTTGTTTGTCCAACACCTGGGAGCCGCTTGCGTACCCTTTTGTGCTCCATCGAAACAGGGATCAAATGAAGTTCAGAATGGCGCATGTTATGCCATTAGTAATAGTAACTTTACGTAGTTGTTCACAGTGTACGCAATTTAGTTTCAGCAAAGAAATCCCATGCAGGTTCAATTAGACCCCATTCCTTTGCTGCATGCAGTTGAATTCACAAGCACAGTAGTCCTGACCGCACTATCCTAAGCAGTAAGGAATCCAACTACAAGATGCCAAAATTTAATTCCGTGTTAAGTTTCCTAATCCCAGACTAGCAGGAAACCAAAAGTTTGGTTAAACTTTCCACATCACCAATCAGAAGTCTAGCTAAGTTGTCAATCTTATCATGCATCACCAATTTATTATAATTCGTTTTGCCCGTTTCACACGGTCATCAAATTACAATTCAGTTTTGGGAACTCAAATTTCCAAGCACAGTGACAGGGATCATACCTGAGGCAAGGACAGGCGGCGGCCGGAGGCAGTCGCGCAGGCGGTGAGGCCAGTGAGGTCATGCTCCATGTACTCGAAGACGAGGTAGAGGGACGGCGCCGTGTTGAGGCGTGAGGTGACGAGGCCGTTGAGGCGGACGACGTTGGGGTGGTCGCCGAGGCGGCGGAGCAGGGCGATCTCCCGCGCCATGAACCGCGCGCTCTCGGCCTCGCCGACGCCATCCACACGCACCTTCTTGAGCGCCACCACGCGGCCGCTCTCCACCTCAATCGCCTTGTACACGTTGCTGTACGTGCCCGAACCAATCTGCACGCATATAGGAGTATTTTATATTTTTAAAAACAAAAAAATCATATCGATCGTCCAGTTGGGCAAGGCAAGCAATGGAATTTAGTCGATTTCTTTCTATTCATTCACTGATCCAATCCATTGACTTGGTTTATATATATAAAAAAAAAAAACTACAAAGAAACCAAAATCCACAACAACTCGTTTCTTTGAAAAGACCAGAGAAGATGTTAACATTAGCAGGTACTCCAATTGAATACGAACGCATGCAAGTTGACTTTTCCATTCGTCCTTACCGATTACGAATTCTTGTGACACGGACAACATATAAAGTATGAACATAAATGATGGAGCTAGCTGTGTTTTTTTTTTTTTTTAAAAAAAAAATCTCAGAAGAAAAGCTGGGGATTAGCTAGTTCATCCTACTCCCTCCGTAAGTACTTTTTTTTCCCAGCCGGTGCGAGTACTGAACAGGTGATATGATACGCTAACAACTCGATCAATTACGAGCGACAACCAGAAAAAGCAACAACTGAAATTACTCGCCGAATTCCGGCAACCGACGATCGCGTACGACAAGCACGAACGAACAAATCGGAGCAACGAAGAAGAAAGGCAAGCTGAAATCTTTCCTCCGGCCAACAACCCCGGTTCGGTTCCCATGAAAACGCCAGTTAACTACTACTGCTACTACCAAGGAAGCAACATCAAGCAATTGCAAGCACGGGCAAGGATCGCCAGGCCTCTCACCTTCTCGAGCTTCTGGAAGGCGTCGGCACCGCGGGCGTCCAGCCGCGGAGCGCGTCGCCGGCGGCCTCGGAGAGCCAGAGCGGCCAGCCGGACGAGTCCTTCTTCACCGCCGCGATGTGCTCCGGCTGCGGCGCCTGCAGCTGCACCTCCTGCTTGTCGTTGTCGCCTCCTGCGGCGGTCGCGGCGGCGGCGGGGAAGAAGAGGGAGGACCCGGGCGCGGTGGCGAGCTTACCGAGGATGCAGCCCATCGCGGGGCCGCGTCATGTGATGTGCCGCTGGGCGACGGCGCGGCAGGTCGCCCACGGCGGGCGGCCGAGGCGGTTGCTGGGAAAACGTAGGGAGGACGCGGGAAGGAGAGGGAAATGGGAGACCGTCTCAAGTCTCTGCTGCCCGCTGTGCTTTTGTGACGACGGTTTGGCACTCTGCTGGGGTTTTTACTACTCCTACCTGGCAGAATATTACAGCGCCTTTTTTTAATTTCAAAACTACACGGGCACCTATGTGAACCCTGATACGTGCTATGTCTAGATACATGGTAAAAGGATCTTTAAAATGGTTGGTAGCAGAGTTTAAAATTTTGTCCTACAAAAACAAGTAAGTAAATTAACGTTCAAGTCAGACATCTATCAAGGAAATACTTAACAAGGAAATGATCAACTAATTTCAGGATTCCATAATAGGTTTGTACCAAGAAATGTGAAACAACGATCACCTTCTAGTTCAATACCGTTTCCATTTTGGAAGCTATGCACATATTTCAATGGATATGAAATTATGAATGATTGTGTTTTTGAAACAAATTATGAATGATTGTGTTTATCTGTTGTACATGATATTATTCCCATCTATGATAATAACAAATGCTGACCAAGTGTGCAGTGTGATGTTTTTTTTAGCGTAAAGACCTTCATCCACTTTCGCTTGAACTTACAACATATCAGCCTATGGTGCAGTGTTTTTTCTTACAATAAAACAACATCAGCCGTCTGATAAGCCACAGAAACCAGAACCATTTTTCCAAGGTCTAGCATAATATAAAAAATGGGGCGCCTTCTAGAATTAAATCATATGGTATCCCCAATAATTAGGATTTGAAGTTTAGACAGTAGAGTTGATAGATGAGGGGTTGGGTCCCATCTGCCCAATCCGTTTGACAAGAGAAAAAAAGGATCCCCCAGGGATTAAAGGGTTCACACTTGACGCGCAAAATTCAAAAGGTCCGTCTTTTTACACCTGAATGAACAAAAAAAAAAAAAAAATCTCGGATTCTCGGTTCACACCAATAGTAACTGGTAGTCTGGTAGCGCAAGTAAAATTCACTTATTAATTTCACATCTACATGAACTCGCAAATCCAGGATAATTTATTTGCTGTCGCAAATTAAAATATGCACACTCTCCCTACCACAGACCAGAAACAGTTTATGCCATGTTTGGTTTCTATAAGTCAGGTGACTTATTAAGTTAGTTGACTAAAAATCAGTGATTTATAAGTCACGCCCATTTTGGTTGTAACTGAATTATAAGTTTCCAAATAGATGCTATTTTTTTTACATGAACATCTGGGTTCATTCTGGATCCGATTTTCCACGCTTGCGCAAGCGCTATTGACCGGCATTTACATGCATGCACTCCGCAGTAGCTATCAGAGAGTACAGTTGTAGGAAACCAAGGCGTTCTTTGCAGAAACTTGTTTCTCCTTTAACAGTAGTCCTTTAGCAGCCTTCTTCCTCTCTTTCTTTCCTGCATCGATGGCCATTTTTCCCGATCCCTGAACCTGATGGGTCGAAATCGCCGGCCGGACACAGATCTCGGGGCCTGCACTTGTGTTTGTTGTAAGTGTCATCAGCTACTACCATGCAGCAAGCTGCCATAGCGAGCTTGACCACAAGTGCAGAGCAGCATGACAGCAACATCACAGCCAGCCGTCAGCCGAGCCTAATTAAGCCTAGTGACTGAGATAACAGGCGGCCAAACTTGGGGGTCACAGGTCAGGGTTTAGTTGGATTTCATTGCCTAACGAACAACGACTCAGTCAGGACTGAGGATCATCCAAAGCAGCAGCAGCTGCTTGCTGTTGGTGTTGGTGGTGATAACACAAGACACGATGGCCATGATTATTGGGTCACACTGTATGTGGTAGTAGTGCATTACTAGTGCTCTTCTCACTCACTCACTCGCACACCAACCAGCAGGCATATCAAATCATTCCACAAAGCGAATTAATCAGCTTCCATGTTCTTGTCTTCGTAGGTCTTAACTGCCACTGGCCTTTCTCCTTGTGTCGGTTTGGCTTGGCAACAATATTCAGGGAGGCACTGAATCTATCTATCCATGGCCTACTCACTCTCTGTGTGCTCACTGTCCAAAGAGTGCACCAGCAAATTTAGACCTCAGACCCGTTGGAGCCAGTGACGAAGCAAAGGAAAAAAATATTAGAGAGGGCTAAACACATCTTAGACGTACAACAGCTTCTTGTTAAAGCAATGGTGAAAAATTTTAGGCAGGGCTTAGAAGGGCTCCATGGACACACCAGCAGTAGGGCGGGCTCAAGCCCGGGTTAGATAGGTTTGTCCCTGGTTGGTGCTGTTTGGAGCCGTGAGAAACATGGTCTTTTAGACGATAGCCTCCATGTCCCTGCAGAAAACAGTTTAGATGCCTGTAGATCATATCTAGCCGGTTAGATAGGTTGTTAACGAGTTGCCGTCTATCTGTTTAGGTGTCTACATGTTTAGCCCATCTTTTGCTTACCGGCGAACAGTTGAACAGCATTCATCCATCATCCATCCATGCATATAAGATTCTCGATCGATCCAGGCATGGCCGGCCTCTCGATGGAGCAAATTGTTCACTAGAAAAAAAAAAAAAAAAAGGAGAGGCATGCAGAGTTGGATGCAGGTATTAGATGCATGCATGTGGTGGATAACAACAGGTCATCAGCGCTGGTAAGGCTGTTAGTTAAGGAGTTGCCATCTGTGTGCATCCGTTCCACGGCACCGTTACTTGCAACAACAGCGACGAACAACTAGACGACACCAGTGTTCTGCAGCGTCGACGACAACTAGCAGCAGCAGAGAGTACCGTGGTGCCTGCCCCTCCTCTGAGCAGCAGCACGCAGTTACTCCCTGACAGCAAGACAAAACAACCTTGAGAGAGCAGTAAATCGTCTGTTAACCTCTGTCAAATCGTAATGGTTTACAGCGATGTTTTTGTTCGCATGTATGAGAAGTCAATTCCTTCCTACGGAATTTATATAAAAAAAGGAATTGTTTTACATATTATGATGATAAAGGGCATTTCACCAAGATCTTAGAAGTCGGAGCAGTCATATTGCAGTCTCACTCAGAAGGAGACCTGAGCAGAGGCTGAGCCCCAGAGGTGAGGCAGGCTGGCAAAACACAAAGCAGCCTCAGCCTGCATGGACGGCATGGCAGCAGCATTGACCACCGGCGGGGCGGCATGTCAGTGTCACATGTGGCCGGCGGCTTAAGTTGCTTAAGCCACTGATTGCTTGCTTAAAAGTAAAACGCGTTTATGTTCGCAAAGAAAAAGTAAAATAAACGAGTTTGGTTCTAGGACCTGTTTGATTGACCAATAATAAGTTGCTCTCTATAAAAAAACTCTAGTTGATCTAAACTGTTTAACCGACCAATTTTTATAATAAAAAGTTCTTAACTAGTTTTCTCTTAAACCATTGCATCTTATCAATAGCTTAACTGACCCAAACGGAGCTATAGTCATTTAACTACAGCGACATGTATGTCGTTGTGAGTTGGAGAAAGAGATAACCCGAAGGTCGCCAACTAATGTAAGTACTCTACTACTCCTACCCCCATTGTTTCGCCTCACAAGGGTTGTAGCTCCTGCATGTAAAGCATTGTGTGATATTGCGTTACTGTAGTAGAAAAAAAAAAGACAGGTATTCCATCTCCGAAACAAAACAACGTGAAAGAAAAAAAAACATTATTTTGAGCAACATTGGCTCTGTGCTATAATGGTGGGGCCAGAGAGCCGCATAGAGCCTCTCTCTAGACGTGTCCTTTATTAGTGCTACTCCTATATAACAGAGAGTAGTAAAAAGTTGAGTTATATACATGGCATGGCACCAACCCCAAACGTGTAGAACACACTGTTTGCATTGGAGCTTTAACTAACCTAACCAAAATGCATGTGAATCACGTATGTAAACACACAGCACAGAGGAGACAAATAAAAGCGAAAAGTCTAAATCACACCCCCATCTATGAAAGTGGACTGCATAACCCCCAATCTATCAAACGGTCTAAATCACCCGGAACTTTTCAAAACCGGTCAAATTACCCTTGAAGCAGTTTTGAAAAATCATAGAAAATCATAAAAAAAATCATAAAATAAAAATAAAATTGTGTTAGACTCCAAATGAGTAGATCTACGCAATGAACATATAAAATGATATACTTTAGTACGTTTTTTTTACAACTACGAGGAAAAGCATAAATCTAAAGGTACAACAAAAAAAAATGTACTAAAGCATACCATATTATATGTTCACCGTGTAGATCTACTCATTTGGAGTCTAACACAATTTTATTTTTCATTTTATGATTTTTCTATGTTTTTTATGATTTTTCAAAACTCACTTTAGCACCTTGACCGGTTTTGAAAAGTTCAAATATGATTTGACCGCTTGATAGGTTGTAAAATTAGTAGCCCACCTCCCATAGGTGGGGTGTGATTTAGACTTTTCCCCAAATTAAAGCATGCATGCTGCTCCTATATACAGTGACTGCCGTTCCAGAACACAAGAACACGGGCAAGGGAAAACATCTCGGATCGTCTTCTGAGACAATCGTCTGTTTTTTTTTTCTCGAATATACACACATATCATCATTGTATTAGAAATGAGACAAATGTTCGAAGTACATGAGTTCCGCTCCCGGCGTTAGTTTTCTGTAAGGATTATAACCCATAGTGTGGCTTTATGGGACTATCCTTGCACTAGCACCTCCAGCCCCTTTTGCGCTTCTGCTTTGACATGCTGCAGAACCTCCATAACCATCCAATTATTAAGTACACAGGTGTTTGATGTGTCACGGTCTGGCAGGCCAACTACTCCCGGAAAAACGAAACTAAGATGCGCGTGGAGCTTTGACTAGGGTAGCTGTAGAGTAAAGTCGCCGCCGCTTGCCATCAGTGGCCACACCACACCACACAGGAGAGTCAGGAGTAGCCGAGTAGGACGGGAACGCCGGGATGGACTCACTGTGGCCAAACCAAACCACCACCGCCATGCAGCTGGGTGCCTCCAACCCGGCCCCTGCAGCGGCACCGATCACGATCACCACTCCCCCACGAGAACCGCCACTAGCTAGGACAAGGACGACAATGGTTGTTTGAAGGGATTGAAACCAGCGGAGTGATCTGCCAATGTGCATTGGTTTGGTCGCCCGGTCCGACCTTGTGCTTGGCTGCTTGCATTGGCTATCGTCAGCGTTCTTGTCATCTTCACTCTTCAGTCTTGCTGATTATACTAGACTTACAATTCTAGCCACAATTCAGATGCTACAATTTGCAATTATTCACCCCCAAAAAAAAAACTCAGTCTTGCTGCTCCGCGGCTCTCCTTATGTATGCGTACTGTACTAGGCATCTCCTGCCTTTGACTCCGCGGAGCTGACGCTGAAAAGAAGAGCAATTCCTGGATGACATACGTATCTCCTCGTGTTGCTAGCTGGCTCGGCTGCTGCCACAATAAATAAGTAAAATATACATATAAATAAATAAGTGTTTATTGATATCTGCGTGTTGATCACACACCGATCAACGAACGGTGCCTTGCTTTTGGGGTCAAGCAAAAGCAAGCTGCCGTCGACCGGGTCTTATGCGGCTCCTTGCTTTCGTTGCCATCTTGAGGACGACGTGTGTGACTGACTGATGTCGTCGTTCGCGTTGGCTGACTGACCTGCTGAACGCGTACTCAGTCACAGGGTGTGGACGCCGTGCTCGAGCTAGTGCACCCCCATTTTCAGCTCCTTTTCCCGTCTTAGTTGCCACTCAGCGTTTGGCACTCACTCACTCCAGCCAGAGCCAAATCCAGGGATGATCGGTGGAATGGATAGACCCTGGTGGGATGGGATTCCCGTGTCAAATCAAATCGTGCCACGCCCGGCCGGCCGTGACAGACACCATCTCTAGATTTTGCCTCATTGAAAACAGCTTTGATTCTGACGGTTGCCAACAAGTCAGAAATCCTGGGGCTCTTTCTCCACTACTGGAAATGGCTTCGGTTCCTCTATGGCTTTGTTATTGAAATCGGGTTGAAAACAGCTTAGATTCTGACTGTTTGAAACCGGAGCCACTTCGCTGGTGCCATACAAATACGTGCGTCCCTTAAAAGGCTGAACTTGTCACTGCGTGCGTGGCTTGGCTTCAGGCTCTGTCGTGTGGCTTCAGGCTTGTTCTTCAAATTCAATTCAAGGTCAACGCACACCCCGGCTCTACCGCTTACGTACAGACCGAGTTGAACCAATGAGCTTGGTCAACCGTCGGAGCTTTTCCTTTCAACGTGTCGTGTTTGACCCAACACAAGCTTCGAGACGACCAAGAAGCCCTGTACCTGCCGTCGCACTTTCTAGCGTAAGATGAGATTCAACACAACTACTTGTGCAGTAGCCGTTACCTGATCAGGCACCTCCGTTCTAGGAAATACTGACCCTTTTTTTATTTAGAAGATGTATGTGTATTGGTTCCTAGCCTCGCAGAAAATGAATTTCACACAAGTTTGACCACTGTCTAATTTTAAAAGTTTATGTAAATAGTCAAATTCAAATCATTTTTAAAGAACATTTACTTATTAATAAAGCATGCCACAGTAGAAGGGATATTTTGAACAAATTTTTGAATAATACAACTGGTCAAACATTGATTTTAAAAAAGTCAAACAAACTATAATTTGAAACAGAGTTAGTAGTTATCGGTCTCACCGTTCAGTCGTCTGACGGTGCTCCTGACCTCCTGGGATGGTGAAATCAGTCTCAGTTTTGTAAAGCATGGGGGCAATTTAGTAAACTAAAAATAACACCATTTGAATGCAAAAGTTAACAGGATGTCCAAATAAACAATGACAATATCATGACAACGCAGTACAAGAAAAAATAATGAAACGTGACATGCCCATGTCTTGATCCTGATCTCATTCCTCACGCCCTTTCCTACCTTCCAGAAGGATCAGCTTTCGACCCATGCCAATATTATGCCACGACAGCCATCTCAAACAGCAGCATGCAATCAACCACAACGTTGAAATAAGGCTGGTGCCAAACATGACCACCAAGTGTGATTGGCCATCACAATCACAATTGATGAGAATCAAGACAAACATCGTTCAGTGAACACAAACGACCATCATAAGAATCAAATACGAGATGTTATCCATCACATTCAGGTTGCAGGTTGCAGAGGGTTTATGTCAGCCCGATGTTTCTTTTGCATCAGACATTACCATGCATGGGCAAAGAGCTGATAATTCAGGCTACCAGGCACAGAAGCAAAAATCGAGAAAAAACAAAAAGGAAAGGAAACGAACGAACTCTGATGTTATCATAGTCGAATTTCACTTGAGTCCATGGGCCATGGCACGACCTCCCCTATATATATTGTCTTAATATAAACGGCCACACTGAAATGGCTGAGCAGGAGCATTAGCAGGCATTGTGTTCTTATATATTATAATAATCAATCGGGATGCAATTTACAGCTCATGTACTGGCCATCAGGATGGTTCACCCAGAGCAGAGCTTTTCGAGAGCCATGTTCTCGTCACCATCGACACTCTTCAGGGTACTTCTCACCAGATCCTCTGGGAAGCCCATTTCAACCAGCTTCTGCACCTGTACACAAGTGCAAACAAAGGGTGACCACCTCAGGCAAACACGTACATGTCTTGTATACACAATCGAATGACTTGTATACACAATGAATGAAAAACAGTGTTCACAGTACCTTCTCTTCCATGCCAGTTGACGCACTCTTTGCGAAGGCATCTGTCCAGTATCGAGCCGTAGCAGCAAATGTTGGATAGTCACGCAGATACTACATAAACAGATCAATGCAGAGAAATTAATTGGGACGAAGTCTGCAATAGAATTTCAGTTAAGTATCTCATCGGTTCATCTAAAGCTTTATTGGGCTGCTCGTTCCCATTCATCATTGATATGAAATTTCAGATAAGCTTACATCCAATGTTGCAGTGAACGTTGATTCAGTTAGCTAACTCAAAAGTTCATCTACTCTCCATGGGGGATGATGTTCCGTTCATTATGGCAGTGAAATTTCAGAGTTTAAATTATGCATCGCCTAACACGTAGTAAATACTCAAGAAGGGAATTACTAAGGCCCAACCTGTAGTCTATATAATGCTTGGTCTGGGAGTGCCAATTGGCCTAGTCTAGCTAGCAAAGTAATAAGGATCACAATATCACTGGTACACTCAGAAAACATCTAGCTGTGTTGCTGTACAATTGACAGCTTTATTTACTACAATTATGTCAAATATGGGGTACTTCATTGGAATTGCCTATCCTTCATCTAGGTCCAGGACAGCTTAATGGTGAACAATATAGTACAGAAGTGGATTTCGGATAGGAACATAGCTGATTAGAAACTTCTTAAACTCAGAGTCCCACAATACTAAATGAATAAGAGCTTGTTGAAAACCGAATTGAACAAACTTGCACCATTACACGTTAACACTACACAGAGAATATATGGATTGATTTAACAACTGGGGGAATCCAAGTAGAGAGAAAAAAAAGTTATTAGCTGTCATAGCCGCAAACATATCCACTGGTATAACGTTACAACTATATAATTGATGACAAGGGTGCTGCAGGCATTTAGGTCATGTGGTGGATGCTACAAAAGTCACTTTCAATGGCCATGCCTACTTTGCTGCTATTCAAACAGGGTCACGATGAGGCAGTGGTGCATAAATACTTACAAGTAGTCATTCCTTTTTTTTCGAAAATCAATTATTGATAAACAGCCATTCTGATTCATTGTTCAATGAAACCCACCAAAAGGGCAGGCTATCTCAATTTAGCTCCCAACCAACAGTAGCTTCATGGTGATATTGTAATGCACTAATAGAACCAAATAGGAATACTCAGTTCAGACCTGTTGTGCAACAACAGCATCCTGAGGATCATCAGGTGCAGGAGAAGAAAGCAAAGCTTGAAGGGAAAGGAGTGCCGTCTTCAAGGTAAGGGCTGGGCTCCACTGATCTTTCAGAATGTCCAAGCAAATTGCTCCATTTTGGCTGCTGATGTTAGGGTGCCTTCAAAATAGATTGGAGAAGTCAGAGCTCTACTAAAGAGATGGATATAAAACACCAATCACCGCTAGTTGTACTTGTTCATGATTAGAGGACACCTATAACTCACATATGTAGGTAAATTATGTAACCAGAATGATAATTCATCAATACGATTACGGATACAGATAACATAGCAGGGAGTAAACTTGCATACCATACTTTGGTGACGAACTGCATCTTCGAGGCTCAAAGGGATATCCACCTGCCAACCAAAGACCAAAGCCAATCAGACAGTAGCACTTGCACACTCTACTTTTTTGACTTTTTACTTTTGTATTCCCCAGTTATTAGCACATGACGGTACACAAGACATAACTCTGGGAGTCAGTATCAAACTAGATTATTTGCATCCCAACAGACAAAACTGAATGCAGGTTGAGTTGTAGACTGCTAGCTTGGAACAGAATACATCTGCCTGCTGAGATACGGCACTTCACTGCATAAGGAGAGATGCAAAGGTGATTTTTTTAGAAAGGACGGCAAAAGCTTTGCCGCGATTTCTATTGGACGAAGAAAAAAAAAAGGCAAGCGCCTGCCCAGTTTTTTGAAGGGAAACTTAGCCCAAAAAACATACAACCTTACAAGTTACAACTTGCTACAACAACTCACACCACAACTAGCTTCCACTTAGACAACTCAACTAACACAATTTAGGGGACTGTTCCACTCCACCTCCAACTGCTAACACAAATGCTTCCACTTAGACAACTCAATACCACAACTAACTTCCACTTTAGACAACTCAATACCACAACTAGCTTCCACTTAGACAACTCAACTAACAAGGCAGATGGAAGAAAAATACACATGAAGCACCGCTCGGTTAGATTGGGTCATCATCACGAGCCCGATGCAAAGGTGAATCCGCATACTGCGATGCGTCCAACGAAGGTGAAACTCATACCCTAACCCGGAATCGGGAGCAGATAGCGCGCAGTACGCAGACGGCAAACCCTAATCCGCCCTAAACCCCAACCCGAGAGAACCAATGGCGCGCCACAGCAATCTACCCGCCCACGAATCGACCGGATGAGTGTAATGGGATCCCTCCCCGCGCGCGAGGAGGGGGACGGACGAGGGATCCAAGCATAGGATGGCGCGGGAGCGGGGGGAATCCGGGGAGGAAAGGATCGGCGGGTTGCTCACCGGGGAGGCGGATGTCGATGACGAAGGTGCCGCCCTCGTAGGGGCTGTCGGCGGGCCCGGTGATGGTGCCGGTGAGGTGGGAGATGTTGGCGCCGTCGTGGAGCGCGATGGAGACGCCCGACACCTCCCGGTCCCGATTGCACTCGGTGAGCTCCTTCTGCACGCGCGAGACGTCCACCATCCTCGATCGATCGGTCCCTCCTTACTCGAAAGCGGCGCCGCCGTCGCCTCCCTGGCTCTCCCCTCGGAAGCGGCGCGACGGGATGGGAGGGGATGCGAGGACTGAGGAGGGTTGGGGTGGGGTGGGGAGGATCAGGAAGCGGCAGTGCCACCGCCACGCTACTAATAATAAATATGGCCAATAATAATAATGTTATTATTATTAACATACTAATTAATTATAGTCTGGTAGTAGTAATAATCATCCTAAAGATTAGTACAACTAATTTGTTTGTCGAATGAACGGAGAATATTTCGGATTTGGAATTTTGGTTGCTTGCCTTGCGCTGCCGGGAATTCGGGCTACCAATGCAGATTCTGTTATAACATCTCCATCCCTAAATAAGTGTCATTTATGCTTAGCAGACCGCCGCCTCCTAGGGTTGCCTCTTGCGAAAAGAAAGGCTGGGCGACACCGCCGCCGCCGCCAGACGGCCCCGCTCTCCGCCTCCCGGCCTCGTTGCCGTGGTGACGAGGAGCTGGGTCCGTCCCCTTCAACAACTTGTCTTCATAGGGTTTTGGTCGAGTCTTAGGTTTAGGTTTGCTCGCCGTCGTTGTTCGGCGGTGGAGTTAGGTTTTTTACCGGAGGAGCGTGGCTCCTCTACGGTTTGTTTTTCCCGGCGACGCCCGGCGATCGCGAGCGGCGACGACGCTAGCCGGAATAAATTCTCGCAGCCTTCTTCCGTTCTCCGATGGCGATCTTCTCCGACGTCAACGGAGAGGCCGTGGAGACCAGACAGAGTCGAGGGCCGGCGCACCGTCATCTTCTTCAGGTGATGATGTTGTTGACCTGTTAATCTCAAGGAAGATGTTCTTTGGTGAAAATCTGAGCTTTGCTCGGGTTGCCAAGCCGGAATCGAAGGATGAGTCATGGGTACGGGGAGTTGGCCGATGCGCTCGGGAGGCGCTTTATTCGGGTTGATTCGCCTAGAAGTAAGTCCTCCTCTGCGGCCTCCAC
The DNA here is from genome assembly GCA_015847255.1 of Hyparrhenia diplandra. Classification (NCBI taxonomy): domain Eukaryota; kingdom Viridiplantae; phylum Streptophyta; class Magnoliopsida; order Poales; family Poaceae; genus Hyparrhenia; species Hyparrhenia diplandra. The sequence goes on along the minus strand of JADLZK010011157.1, from coordinate 92,912 downwards.
CTTGTGGAGTTTGGCTCTCGTGCCCCACGACGATTGGGAAGCGGCCGGCGACCGTGGACGAACGGATCTCTCAAGGCTTCGAGAAAGTTGAACATGAGTTTTGTACTTCTTTGTAATTTTCCTTTTCTTGGGATTTCTTTGTAAAAGGGTCGGTATAATGCACCAACATTAATACATGTTCCTTCTAAAAAAAAAAAAAAAAGTGTCATTTATGCTTTTTAAATAAACAACTTTGACTAATTTTAAATTAAAAATATTAATACCTATACTATATAATTAGGAAAGATATTTGAATCTAGTTTTAAAAAAATTATTTGAAGACACAAATAATGCACGTATTTTTCTACAAATATATTCAAACCTATGGCACGCATACCAACAGCGACATTTATTTAGGGACGGAGTGAGTAGAGCCTAAGCATATTTATTTATTGCGGTTTACGGATGTGGCAATATATTAATGGAAAAGAGAGGTCCAAATCTATGATACCATCGGGTAATAAATACTCTTAGGGCACCCACAATGCGACTCTATCGTAGAGTCTAAGCTTATTTATTATTATTTTATTTATTACATTTTGCTTGATATGACATATATTTATGGAAAAGATAGGAAGAAAAACCAAGACTCCAAACCTTATTTGGACTCCAAGTCCACGATAAACGAGATGATAAATAGTTTTAGACTCTATGGTAGAGTTTGTATTGTGAGTGTCCTTAGACTCTACATAGACGTCTGCATTGTGAGTGTTGTTATATGGTTTGTTGTTTGTTTAGGATCATTAATTCGTCCGGTGTTTGGTTTAGACTACTAGGGCTGTCGAGATGATGAAATTACATGACATGCTTGGTTCTTTTTAATTAATATATAATTATTATTGTCTGTTTTTAGAATCACAGCACAAGCTAGATTCTCGTACATGCGATTAGCCACAAAGGACGCTGCCACTAAAAGAACAATGTTATTAAATTAAAAGGTTTAGAAAAAAAATGAGCGTCTATGTCAATTTACATACTTGAATTTGCATGCCAAGTTAGAAAGTAAAATCCAGATGGACAGGTTCTAGAAAAAATCCACAAATCTTTGCCCAGTGCCAACACTATGCGGTGGCAACGGGTGCCCAGGTATACAGATCCTCATGACTTATAATTCATTAGTCATTAGCAACCTAACTATAAGACGGTCGGAGATCCGCTCGTGACCTAAGAAAAACAAAGATCGGCCTTTCCATCTTTTTTTTCGCGGTGTTGGGATTTATAATAATGGACCCCTCAAAAGGGCGCCATGCTCGGGCCCAAAGACCCGTAGAGAGAAATGGCCACAAACATCGGGCTCGCCGAGAAAGCAAGCCTGAAGGAACCGGAGGACACGGCCCCGGTTCCGCCCCCCGACCGCCCGAGCCTTGAGCGGACCGAGGCTCGAGATGGAATCCTTCCATTGGAAGGATAAGGGCAAGGGTCTCGAACCCCGCTTGCCCCTATGTCAATGCAACACGGCGGCGTCGCGGGACTTCGGCAGATCCCGGCGCTCCGCGAATATCGCTGCAGCATTGATTTGGGTTGGCTCGGGGTGAGCGACCCTTTGTGTCGCCCAAAGGCGGTCGACTCACTACCATCAAACCATCATGGCCTGTGCAGAGTGTGGCAGGGCCCTACCACACTCCATCATGAGCGAAGGAAAGACTTATTAAACACTCCGAAGCCACCGCGTGGTGTCCAATCAAGGGCCCACATGACACAACCTCAAGGCGGGGCGGTGGAAGGGCTTCTTCTTTGACTAACGCCATTTATGCATGGTCTTAGACGAACACATTCGACCTCGGGCACCGCCTTCAGCAGAGCACGCCGCCGCCACAAGTCGTTGTCCGTCGGCTTGGGCGACAAGTTGAACGTAGAAACTTCATACCAGATGTAAAAGTAGAAACTCCTCCTTATAAAGCTATAAAAGGAGGAGGTGAGACAACGGGGGTGGGGACCTTGCTCTCTCTTTCCAGGGAGACTTGGGACTCCAGGCTCCCTCTCTCCCCGCTTGTATCCCCTACTACAAAAAGCACCCGGTGTGAAGTAACATGAAGGAAGCCTAAAAAGCCGGGCGTAGGGCATTCGTGCCTGAACCAGGATAAATCTTGTGTCTCTTGTTCTTGTTTTCTTCTTAGGTTGCGCCACCACCTACTTCCCCTTCCAAAACGCTTAACGCATGCGACATTATTTTTCACTAGTCGGACTCTTGACGGACCCGGTTTTCAGCGCCAACACCGGGTTCCCCGGCTGTCGTGGCCTTCGAGCGAGAGAGGGAGCACGACACACACTTTGATGGCGATTCACCCAATTCGCAAACGTGCCGATGCACACACACGGGCATGCGACGAGTCGGCGACCAAAGCGGGCTCCCATGCCTTTGACGAAAAACATTTTGATCTTGGTTCTTGGCTTCTATGAATTGCGATTGTCGATGATATGATCCATTGTTTTCAATTCATGTTCACGCTCTAGGTATCTTTTTTTTCTCTTATCTATTTTTAATTCAAACTAATTATCAGTATAGCAAATTTTTTTACGTTATTGGATTTACTTTCACTTTATAAGTAAATCAACTCCTATATATATTATAAAATTTTATACACGGTCTAGACGGCCATCGCGACAAATACGCCAAAAGGGCCCTCAAAGTCCTAGGATTGCCGGTGTCTTTGCCTTGCCAGACCAGTTAAGTTATTTCCACTCTCCTTTAGCTAGAAGAAACTATCCATGCAAACCTCAAGCTGGTCTAACTATATATCATAAACTAGCTTGGTGAGGTCACATAGTGCCCGACAAAGCCACCATGTATAGAATTTGAAAAACTAACTTTCTAAATTATTTGAATTTGACTTTTGGTCTAAAAAATAAATTTGTAGAGATTTTAATTTTGAGTAACTATCGTGTTGCAAGTTTTTGAAGTTTCCATATGGAGTGGTGAGTTTTTTAAAAACAAAAACAAAAAAGGAGGTGCGATCGACATGTTGTCAACCTGCTTCTGAGTAGATTTGGACCCCAAAGAGTGAACCCCAAACAAAGATAATAAACTCACAAATACACTTTTAAAGTTGATGGACCTAGATGACACAAAACAAAAAGGTAATGGACCTACGGTGCATTTTGCTCTTAATATGGTGTTTGGATCTATTAATAATTAGAGAGCTGGTGTTTGAGCTTTTGTGAAAAGCCTGTTAGGTTTCGTTGTTAATAAAACTACAGTGTTTGGATCGGTTACTAATTTAGAGAGGTGTTTGGTTCCGTTAATAAAAATCGATATAGCGACACAAATATCTCCTCAATCTAGTCGCCACCAAAAGTCGTGCTCCGTGTGTGTATGGCCACTACCCTATTTAACACGTGCTCATTGACATTGTAGTAATGAAATGTCTTCCAGATAACGTTGATATTGTACACTGTAGACTGGGATGAATTTCTTTTCTAGACCGCTAGACGTACTCCTACACAGCACCTTGGTTAACTGAAAACAATCTTGCCTTTCTGTGTGATCACGCGTCGGTCGGGCTCAAAGCATCCCCCCCTCATCTGATTAATTGCCATTTTGCCTCTGTGTGCGCGTACCATATCGGTCCATCCATCCCTAGCTATATATCTCCAGCAACCATACCACTTGGCACACCGGCCGGCGGCTGGTCGGCGTGCATAGGATCCTCTTTGCCACCGCTGCCTGCTGACGACGAAGATGGCTAGCTCCTCCGGCGACTTCACCAGGTGAAAAACAAGACTCGGATCTGATTATTCCGATCTTATTAGCCGCCGTGGACTGCCTGCCCTGCCTGATTTAATGCCGCTGTTTGTTTATCACGTCCATATGGTACACAGCGGCGGCGGCGCCACGGCGACGTCGACGACGGAGACGAAGCCTCTGACCATGTTCTACAACGGCGGCGTCGCCGTCTTCCATCTCCCGCAAAATAAGGTCCATGGATATAGCTTCCGACTTCTGTTCTGTTCTGTGTGCCCGTATCGAGCGGCGACTAGTGTTTCGCCTCGCTTTCTCATGCCATGCATGCATGCCCCCATGCTGACAGGCGGAGGTTGTCATGAAGATGGCAGCGGGTGATGAGGACGGCGGAGACGACGGCGGCCTCCACCGGCGGGTAAACCACGGCGAGGAGTTGCTCACCAAGTTGAGACAAGGTAATATTAGTAGGCCATATTATATACAATAAATAAACCTGTCAGATTTTTTAACCATCTTGTATTTTATTAGTGAAGATGCATGGATTACATATTCAAATATAAAAAACTTTTCTTTTTGCACTTATATATATTATTATAGGTCTAGTGCATGTCAATATGCCAAATAGTAATGCACATGTGCATGCTTTTTGGAAATGAAAAAGGGCAAGGGAATAATAGCCTTTCTTCTTCTGTTGCTCACGCAGAGACGATTCCCATGGCACGCAAGAGATCTTTGCAGCGCTTCTTCCAGAAACGCAAGGAGAGGTACGCACGGACATGCATATATGCAGCTCATTTCGTTTTAATTTATAGGTGGTTTTGATTTTGTAGGTACATACTCTCTGTTCTCAATTATGTAGTCGTTTTGCTAAGAAATTTTTCTATATAAGTCGCTTTGGTTCTTTTTAGTATATTTATTTTGTCATGCATTTAGATGTAATATATATCTACGTACATAACAAAATGAGTATACTACATCTAGATATATAGAAAAATAATTATACTAAAAAGTTAAAAGCGACATAATTTAAAAAAGAGGAAGTATTTTATTTTTATTATTATTACATTTCAAGAGACATATCATATATCAAGGGAATAAGAGCTTTATTAAGCCACGGATTCTTCTATGTCGTAAACCTTTGTATGCCACAACGTGTTTCTATTCTATGAATGGAAATGGGAAGTCCCCAAGTTTAAAAAAAATATATCATATATCAGGCGCATAACAATCTATTTATTTACAAAAATAAAAAAGGGGTCTACAATTTAGGTCTCACCATATGAGTTTATTGGGAGATCTATGATTTTCTAAACTTCGTAATTAGGAGATTGGGAGAGTATATTAGCAAAACATTTATTTTTTCTTTTTCAAGAAAACAAACAAGTTGTTATTAATTTGTCGTGCATGACAACTGTTGTACATTTGTTTTGTTGCTTCCTTTCCACTAGTACACAGTATACTAGCAGTGTACTACTCTAAGAAAAATAATGATATGACCCTAGCAAGTAGCAAGTATAGATTGCTATCTATAGGCGCGCGGCCTGAAGCACGTTTGGATTGACCAAGCAATTGGTTTTGGAGCGTCAGCGACGGGAGCTGACCGACTTAGCTGCTGCTAACAGCCAACCTTGTTGATTCCATCGGCACCACGTGACCTAGCTTGTTGTGACTTGTGAGCCAATTGAAAGAACAAATAATTTACATGTTTGACATCGGTGCACTTACGGGATTCTAACTAACATGTGGTAAAACATACTGTAAAAATTTCTGAAAAAAATGAGGCAACAATGTGCAAATGCATTAAACGACAATAATGTACTCTTTCTCCATATTTTTTTCATTAGGTTTTTTTGGGAGTTTTAATGAGACATGTATTTGTCATGGCATTTGCCCAAGGCGGAGTGTTAAGAATTCCTCAATTAGAGGGTTAGTGGGCTCATACCATATGAGTGTTGGAGGCTACCTTATATGCCCTGAAAGCAACCTCTCTATATATATGGACTACATGTATACCTATGATGACTAATGAAGAGACGACTTCCTCTCATACAACCTGTCTCTCGTGTGTTCTTCTTGGGATCGGGAAACGGAATCCATCTACAACTTCTACACGCCTCTTTTTTTTTTTGAATCAAGAGCGAGAGAACGGATCTGGTAATCCGTGATCAGACCAATTCTTAACATGAATAACCTGTTCTAATCTTGTTTGTCTCTGTTAAGTTTTAATGCAAGCGCTGGGGAGCATTGGTCCATATATAGCTTTTGTTAAACAAAAATCCTGAATGTGATTTTAGTTGTCGCATAAGTTCATTTAAGCATGTTGTTTCGTTTTTGCATGCAGGATGTATGGGCCTTGATCGGTGGCTGGTGGTAGTGGGCAGAGCCAGCTCAATGAAGAAGGGCCTGTTTTTTTTTTAGTTACCACTTAGAAATGCATATGGAGACCCGCTTCGTTTTGTTACCATTTTATTTGTATTGTATATATGGACTAGGTAGCACGCCCGTGCGTTTGCTACGAGATAATAAACACATATACTAAAAAAACACAATGATCACATGGTAAGATAGTAATACTGTGAAATTAAATACCAACGCTTTTGGCCATGCCATACTTTGCGAGATAATATTATTAGAACGATCTTTAACTAATAATTTGCATCTTTATATGTATGTAAATTATTTAGATTTTGCCATGACATAGTTTAGATCAAGATTGAAACACATACTTGGCTGGTAGCAAGATGCCCTTGATTGTGAACCGCGGGTGCGGCGAGGTTGGTCTAGGATTCCAAAGATTGGCAGGAGCGGTCAAACTTCTAGCGAGAAACAGAGGTTCAAAATTTGTTAGGCGATCATCTATGTATGAGAAGCGGAGAACGGTGTTAGGACGACGTCTCCATAGACCTCGACCTCCGCTAAAACAGAAAACAATGGGCGATGTTTGCATGAGGCGAAGGCCGGGAGCGCACTGAAGTCGACGGGTAGCACTCAACGCCTTGACAACGCCGAGGCACCAGAAATGGACCACGACGACGTGCATTGCGAGGTCGTAGTTGGCGGCGGCAGCGCGCGTGGCTGCGCGGGGTAGGGCAACATGGAGGATATCACCGGCATCGACGATCGTTCGTCCTGCGGCCGGGCGCTGAATGTCTCATGGGCGCCGGAGTCACGGAATTTCCTAAAAACCGGGGCTTGAAACCGGAAATAATTCATAGTCAACAAATTAATGCGGCAACAAAAAATCAATCACCAAATAAGGCAATAAATACTTGGGTAGTAGTTCACAAATAAGGCAACAAATTAATGCGACAACAAAAAAATCAATCACCCCTTTTTTATGATGGTTTCCTTTTCTTTCTTGCGTGGAGAGTGGAGGAGCGTTGAGCATGTGCAACGGGTTAGAATTACATGATTTTTTTCTTTCCTTTTATTTGCCGAGATTTTTTCTTTTTTTTTTTTTACGGACGGCGCTGACACCGCGTCGCGCATCGTTGATCGCATAGAGGGAGGCAGACGGACAAACCAACGATTGTGGCACCAAAAATCATAACCTCTTGAGGAAAATATTTCTATTTTAATTTGATTGATTGACATTGGTTTTCTTTTGCATGCAAAAAAAAAAATCACAACAGAAATGTTGATCTCACGAGGGAGCCCTTCCTTTTGCATGCAAGGAATTTTTTTAATATTAACTTTGATTGATTGACATTAGTTTCCTTTTTGCATACAAAGAAATTAAATCCCAACATAATCCTTTTGCATGCAAGGAAAAAATAAACTTCCGTGATTTTTGCATGGCCACCACACACGACCAGGCAAGGCGCGCGTGGGATCGCATGGAGGGCAGGCTGGAAGTACCAACCCATTTGTCGTACCAAAAGTTGTCCACGTTTTGTTCTTTTTATGTTGTAGAGATTCCATTTTGTTGGTCATGTATCAATACCATGTTGGCTAGGTCATCCGTCACGGCACTCCCCGGCGTCCCCGGGTTCGACTTTCAATGGGAACGAATTTTCAGCATTTCTGACCATGGTTAAAAATCCCTCGCTTGTCACATGGCCAAAGCACAGGCCGGTAGTTAGGCCCGGACCAGTTCTCACCTAGGTAACGTGCCTCCGTGTCGTGGTGGGGCAGGGGTTCGGGGGTTTTCTCGACCAGCGTAAGAAGATCTTCTTTTTCTTAAGCGCAATGCTCGGGCTGTGTTACCCATGGGTCGAGTTTTTTTTTTTATCCCATCCATCCGCAACTTTTGTCATTTAAAATGTATGCACAAATATTAAGACGAGGACGTCTTCAGCGATCTAGCTCACCCTTGTGGTCCTAGCGTGTAGCAAAGAGATATTCTCACACGCTTTCGATGTGTATCTCTCTCATACCATGAAGTTTAAGGCTATGTGTTGCAGTCTCTCGCTCCTCTATTTCTATTAGCTTAGACTAGTGCTAGCCTATATTAGTGGAGACCCCTCGAGTATCCATTATTAGCGCAAGTTCAGCAATAGTCCTCAAATTGAGTCTCTACTTTTGATTTGAGAGCCCTCTTCATTTTTTTGGGATTTGGCAACTTCATTACTCATGAAAAATCATCAAACACAATTACAACGACATCATCAAGGACATCACTAGTGATTAGAGCCCTTCCTTCGATGCACTCATAACCTAGAGTCGCCAAAACATGGGCGGCTAGCCAAATTTTCTTTTTGAGAATGACACAAGATAACGCAGACGCCACAACACGCACGCACACTCACCCCTATGAACACACGTACGCAAACCCTACCCCTATGAGCACCTCCGAAGGACCGAGCACCCGGCAGATCTCGAGATTCTCGAAGTCACCATTGGCGCCTGCGTCGTCGACGGGAACGTCGCTACCACTTAATGCATAACGCCGAAAATCCTAGGAAAATCCCGGGAAAAGGTGCGAGCACCAGGATTTGAACCCTGGTGGGTAGCGTCCCACTGGACCGTCCTACATCTACTCCAGCACTAGCCCTCAAATCCATTATAGCAAACACTGACATAAAGGCTCCTCAAATGCTCAATCTTATGGTCTCTAATTTGAAACAAGGGCACACTAAAATTGCATGGCATACAACTATCTACTTCAGTGAATTTGTACCTATATTGCAACGCAAATTCATCCACATTAAAAAGCAAATTAATCCCCTACGCCTAAGCTCATACACCATTTAAAGGAATCAAAATGTCACTAAAAAAAAATCTAATGAAGTACATCATTGTGATTGGGGTTCGAAAAAATAGACAATATATAAATTAGATTAACGTGTACACTACGGTTCAAGGATGGGAGGGAAGATACCTTACTGTAGCAGATCCAGAAAAACATCCAACTTACAGTCATTCCGATCCGGCGATCGCCGGGCCAGGGGACTCGAGTAATGTGGTAAAGTAGCTTTTATTAGGTGGATACTAAGATTATGCAGGTTGATTTCGCCGTTATTTTACAGTATTTGACCGTGATCGTCGCGGACGGCGAGACGACCATGCGTTCCACCACAGGCGGCACGGATGCGACCGCCTCCCCCTCGATCTGTCGACTCCCTCACCGCTAGCGGCTTTAGCGGTTCGCAGGCAGGGTTCTGTGTAAGGTGCGCCTGTTGTTGCGCCTACCAATGCAGAAGTGGCCGTCGCCAACGTTGCCGCACCGCGCAAGAGGATCGCCGCTCAGCCACTCTCGCGTTTCTCGGTTGCGAAACGGGGTGAGATATTGGTGATGCAGAGAATGAGGTTCATTGATAGATGCGTAGAGAGCCCCTCGACGGCGGAAAAGGAGGCTTAGGACAACTACCTCGAGGATCCCAACCCCTTTCATAAGGAGGCATTGCGACAACTCTTCACTAGAAAGAGACCGAAGCGGTCGAGGCGCCAAGCCTAACCGACACACCTGATCGTTGGTGGAGTCTGGGTAGTTCGATTATTAGCAAATAATTGTGTAGATCTCCTGCCGTTAGGGAGGGATGAACTGATTGTACAACTTTGTTCCTTCTAGTACGTCATTCGTGACGCGTCATTGTAACCTTCACTATTTCTCTACTTACTTAATATAAAAGATGTACAATCTTTTTACGTATTCGAGAAAAAAAAACTATTTTACCGTAGCAAATAAAACACACAGATAGTGACACAGTAGTATGAGTATATCTCCTCGGTCTGGTCGCCACCAATAATTCTACTGCTCCGTGTACATGGCCACTAGCTTATTTTACACGTGCTCATTGACATTGAAATACTAAATTTCTTCCAAATTAAATAATGTACAGCTGCTCCTCCACTACAGCTAGAGTGGGTGAGATGAAGAATTGTTTCCTAGACGTGCACAGCATGCCATTGCCAGCACCTCTCTAGTCTAGTTGAAAAGGACTTCTCTATCTCTACCTCTACTCTTGGTACTCATTCACAGCAGGCCTTGTCTCTGTCGTCTCCTCGATCGAGTCCTCCTCTGTTTACATGTCGTTGTTTGTGCCTGCTCTCCAAGGGGCAGGGGCACCCAGCTCCAACTCCTTCCCGTCCTCACCATACACACAACTAGCCAGGCAGATCGAGGTCGGCATATCACATACTCCAATCTGATATCTCCATCATCAGCTCGACCCGGCCGGCTGCTTACTATAGTTGCTGCCGATCGTTGCCTTTCTGTGTGTTATCACATCGGTCGGGCTCAAATTAAGCATCTTTCTCCCATATATTGCTCGTTCATTTTCTTTGTGTGTGTCTCTCTCTTCTGTAGTGCTGTGTGTGTGTTTGCCCATGCATATCGACCCATCTCTATACATCTCCAACAGCCGTACCACGTACCTTAGCGTGTACCCGCAGCGAGTATAAGTCGTCGTCGTCGTCGTCGTGCGTGAGATCGAGTCCTCGCTACCGCCAGCTGCTGTGCTGACGACCAAGATGGCCAGCTCCTCCGGCGACCTCACCAACGGCGGCGGCGGCGGCGGCGGCGGATATATGGTACACAACCACATCGGCGGCAGCGCCCCGACGACGACGACGACGACGACGACGACGGAGACGAAGCCTCTGACCATGTTCTACAACGGCGGCGTCTCCGTGTTCCATCTCCCGCAAGATAAGGTTCATCTCGATGGCTTTCTGTGCGTGTATCGATCAGGCGATCGGTCTGACAGTCTCACCTCGTCTAATCTTCTCATGGGCTTTGGCGGCACCGTGCCTATGTACATGTTTCCGTGCACGCGACTATGCTGACAGGCGGAGGTTGTCATGAAGATGGCGGCGGGTGAGGACGGCAGAGACGACGGCGGCGGCCGCCACCGGCGGTCAAACCACGGCGATGAGTTGCTCGCCAAGTTGAGACAAGGTATATGGTATAGTTTAATCAACTCTTCTGTTAAGATAACTGAATACAAATCTTGTCTACAGATCTTTTTGTAGCCAAAATAAATCCACTCTTAACCATCCTGTATTCGGTTATCGCGTGGAATATACATAATCCATTTTTGCTATGTTTATATCTATTTATCTGTAAATTGACAAAAAAAGTGACAAGAACTGTAAATGATCTTTTTATAATAACTGAAACAGCTGAAGTTACATCATTTTTTTTGTCAAAAAGGTGATGTTTATACACTTAACAAGTATACATAATGGCCTTTTTTTTTCTGCTGCTCACGTAGGGATGCCCGTGGCAAGCAAGAGATTTTGCAGCGCTTCTTCCAGAAGCGCAAGGAGAGGTACGCATGTATGCACATCATTTTAGGTTTCATCATGAGTTTACTGTGTTCCAAACAAAAGGTAGCTAGAATACAATACTACCAAACTATATATTAACAAACGATTACTTAACACGTACTCCTCCAATCCAAATTATAAGTTGTTTTAACTTTTTTGATTCATTAATTTTGCTATATGTATCTTGATGTATTATTATATTTAGATGTGGTGCAAAAATGCATGTACTAAAAAATTAGAGCGGCTTATAATTTAGAACGGAGGGGAGTACTATTTTTTTTTTCCAAGGATGAACAAAACGACAAGTTGTTACTAATTATTTGTCATGTATGACAACAACTGTTAACTGTAGGAGTACACTATTTGTTTTTGTTGCTTCTAGCGGTGCAAGTATAAATAAAATTATTAGTTAAATTAATAAATAAAATCTAACTCGGTGCAATTGTATACTAACAAGGAACTACTAGTATTTTTTCAAGGAAACAAGCGAAAGTTATCAGTTTGTCCGCCCTGTGTGTGGCAACTGTAGTACGTACATCTGTTTTCTTGCTTCAGTAGTAGTGTAGTACATGTACAGTACCAGTATAGAACAATAATAGTAGAACTGTACTAGATAGAGTGCTCCATATAGGCGGCGTGAAGCACGTTTTTGATTGACCACAAACGATTGGTTTCCGACCGAACCGGAGCTGACGAACTGAGCTGCTACGTGACAGCCTTGTTTATCCCATCGATCGGCGCCCCGTGACCCGGTCGCAATTCGTGAGCCAATGCGACCGCAAACTGTGGATCGATGGATGTTGCTTTGCTTGTCGTCAAACCGGCTCCTTTTTCCTTCTCATACATGACATGAGGCATGAGGGCGAGAGTTTCGTTATGTTTGATGTGGACTCTTGAGATTTTGTTTTTCTTTTCGTTTTTTACAACAGTTTTTCTTTTCGTTGTAGTTATCAATTGGTTCTGCACGTAATAAGCTTATACAACTAGCGTCCGGATGCCGCGTCCGTTTTTTGTAACAAGGGCGTCTACTCCTCGTAGAAACCTGCTCCCCACGTTCGCTCCTCTGTCTAGGCCTGCTAATGGGGCGGGGTTAAACGGGTATTTTGGGGCCGGTTTTAATACCGTACTATTGGATGGGTGAAAACGGGTAACACCGTGAAACGGGTTGGGGCGGGTTGGGTTGACGACACAAACGGGTTGGGGCTCTATGGTCATATATCGGCGCATAAGTCATATATCATTTTCCGTTGTGACTTCGGGTTGGGGCATTGTGCCGACGGGGTGGGGCGGGGCGGGTGGTAGTTAGGGTTTTTAAAATATGGGTTGGGGTGGGTTTAAACCCGTTAGCAGGCCTACCTCCGTCCCTCCACTCCTTCCCCACGGGCTGGAGCTGCTCGTCCACATTCGTTGCTCTATCCCTCTGCTCCCTTCTCCACGCGTACATCGTTCTCCACTATAATATTAGGAAAAAAATAGTGCTCATGTAATGTAATATTGAAAAATATAGTGCAACATCGAAAAAAACATGTACACATCTATTAATTATTATCTTCATTCCTGAAAGAGTGAGGTTTTGCGTCGCTGAAGTTCATTTGAACATGTTGTTTCGTTTCTGCAGGCTGTATGGACCTTGATCGCTGATGGTAGTGGGCAACCAACCAACTCATGACGAAGACGAGGAAGGGCCCACTTTGTTTCGTTACCATCCCAGTAGAAATGTATATGATGTATATGAAGGCCCATTTAGCAATGTACATATGGATTCCTTGTTGATCTTGTATTAGTACATGTTGTTATTCCCTCTATCCACAACTTTTGCCGTTTAAATTGTTTCCATAAATATTAATTGTCGACGCTTTTCTCATAAACTCAGTCAATTTTTTTAGCGTGTGCTGGGTACAGTATGAATGCGCTTATAAGTTTTTTTTTGACTTATTATAGGGTGTATCTAGTTGGGCTAAATCTCATTTTCTGAATTTCCGACCTAATGGATTTCGGCGTACTTAACAACTTAACCCAACCGTATTTATCTGAGAATTAATCCATGATGTGTGGTTCTCATATATTTCAATGTGAAGGAAGATTTATTTGCACAAAGGGTAAGGTTGGCGCGCGGACGTCCGATCCCATCGACGCCACGGGCGCCACGGCCCAGCCCACCTCAACCTTCGCCTCTACCTGACGCACGCCCCCCGCCTCCGTTTACCACCCCGCCGGGCGGCGTAGGTGTAATGTAACCTTCCAAATTACAGGGCCCACATGTACTAATTATCGGTTCAACAACCTTTGATAGTCACATATGTGCACCTATAACCCGAAAAGCACTATTAACTATTCCAACCAGATCCGTTACGAGGTCATTGCAAGATTACAACAGTTTTCATACATAATCGAGTAAACAGCTGAAGGTTTATATGTATTACAATAATTTTACAACCGTTTATTTAAAACAAGTTTTACAATATAAAAGTAGGAGTAGCGGAAAGATTATTACATATATGACACTAATGCACTCTCGCCCCACGGGTCTCACTTACTCATCCTCACCGCCTTCCCGATGAATCGTCATGCAAAGACGGTCCGGTGCAGACATGACTTCTCGGTCCCGCAACATGGGTTAACAAACCCCGAGTACGGAGTACTCAACAAGACTTACCCGACTAAAGAAAATAGGAGAAGACTTCAGAAATGCCGGTCTAATAGGATTCAAGGTAAGGCTTGTAGCAAGAAGCAAGGACTCTTTTGCAGAAAAGCTTACTAGTAGTGAATCCTTACTTTCAACATTTTTAATTCCAATTTAGTATCTCACCTACTCTAGGTGATCTGATATTAGAGCACACACTTGTAGATATGCCATCACTTATTTCATCTCTTCATAGTTCCATAATTAAACTACGATATAAGACTGAAACCAAGTCTCCATATCCGAGAAGCACGGCGATTTCGAAATCGATTAACCCAAATGAGGAGTTCTTTCCACACACGACATATGTAGCACTTAAGCTTGCATATATCAACCCTTTCTTGGATACTCAAAACGGAACCGCCCCCACGCCACCCGAGAATACCGTACACCTCCAATCCGGGACTTTAACCCACGAGGTAACATGTACTCCCGCCATCTCTCCACTCCCAAAGGCGCGGTTGTACGCTTCCGATTTGACACCCCCAAGATCAGGCTTACCGAGTATGTGTCCGAACTAGTTTCGATCGGCCCCGGGCGACGCCCGCACAGACGCGTTATTGGTCCAAGACCTCAGCGCAGATTGGCGCTCCATGGTCTCGGTTGCACAGTGCCTACACGCTTTCGGTCCTTAATCGACAAGCCGGAAATACTACACCGAGACTCCATTCTCAATGCAAATTACCCGACCGTCTCAAATTAAACACCATAACCCAAAGATGGTTTCATCATATAACATCCTTGTTCATCAAATGCCCCTTCGGCTATCATAAGACACTTGTCACATTTTGACTCAAAAGTCTAACTAATATAGCAAGGCTAAGCGTTCTAAGCATTTTTACCAAAACGGGTTATCAAGGTAGATATCGAAATAACCAAGGAATGGTAATGCACCAATTAGGTTATCACACAACTCCTATCACCTAATGCAGTGTATAAAGCAAAGGTGATATAAAGCTTTGTAAAAACACAAGGAACGTTTAAATGAACCGGGGCTTGCCTTGATTGACGAAATAACCCGACTCGACGATGGATCACAATACTGTAATTCTGGATCAACAAGAAACCCTCTTCGGAAGCTTGATCGACGATCTCTCGATCACCTTCGCTCACTATACGAAAGAATAACATATGATTTACATGATGCCATGTATATAAACATGATGCGCGAGAGTGCATGAAACGATAAACACTTGAATACAACTTTTCTTCACGATAAAGTTGCAATCCAACAAAACCAACTTGTTGAACTACTCTACGAGATATCATCACCATTGCCTAAGGAGTTCTCAAGGACCACTTGATAAAGGCATGGTTTAGGGTTCACAAAACAATCCAAAATCTACCCAAAACCCTAAGTTAGAAAGCATTAAACAAATTGTTTAACACATAAAATGATAGGGCATGAAATAATAAAAATTTTAACTTTCTCAAAACAAGCTCAAAAATTTTTGTACAGGTAGATCATGTCATAAAACAGTACTGAAATAATTTTCATGATTTTTGGATAAATAAAATAATTATTAAAAAATCAAGGAAGATGCATTTTTCAATTAAATTTTGTATTTTTAAATCATGCCAAAAGTATTCAAAATTCAAGTTTCATATTTTTCCTGGATAGACATACCCATGGGAAGGCTACACAAAAATTTTTTTAGAATTTTTGAGCTAGTATTTGAATTTATACAAAATTTGGAAAATCAAACACTATTCAAATAAATGAAAATGAATAAAACATTTTATAAATGGAAAAAGGTTCTGAGTTGAAATTGGCCTGTTATCGTAGCATAACCCAAAGACTGCTCATGGCCCATGATGAACAGTAAAGGACCGCCCAAAGGAATAGTGGCGAGCCGGCCCGGTGAAACAAAGGTTGGGCCCGCCCAGAGCTACGCGTTCGGCCCGCGACTGCTCACGGTTCTACGCTGCGGCGCGCTCACCGGCGACGACGCGCTGCCACCATCGCTGACGACGGCGGCGTTGCTGCGTTCGACGCCGGTTTGGCCTAGAAGGATAAATCGGGGCGCGGAGGGCGCCGTGGGGCTCACCGCAAGGTCGGACGGGGCCTCTGGGCGGCGGGCTAGGGCCGGAGGTGGGTCGGCGGCGAGCAATACGACGGCGGGCGACAACGACGACGTTCCGACGAGTCGGGTTACAGCCGCGAAAAACCGACGAGTCGCTCGCGACCACGATGTCCAAGCAATGCGAATTCACTAGTCGGGTTGGGCTCAAGACTCACCGGAGTCTACCCGACGGCGAGCGAGGTCGAAGGTGGCGGGCGATCCGGCCTCCAGCCGAGAAGACGGGCTCATGGGCGCGATTCCGACTGAAAAAGGAGTCGCGCCGGGTTCTAGAGGGAGGTGAAGAAGGCGGCGGCTAAGGTAAATGGTTTGGCAAGAAAAACTACGCCGACGGCGAAAGCAACGACGGCGGACAACGACGACGACCGGGCGGCGAAATGAAGAAAAGAGGAGAACGCCACCGGTGGTGGCCTATTTATAGGAGGGAGGGGTCGGACAGTGGCTAGGAGGTCGCGGCTCCTCGCGCGCACGACGCTGGAAGGCGCGGCGGGGACGGCGGCGCGACCCTCAACGCCGGCGGGGCGTAAGAGGAGTGGCCTGGGTACTGTAGCACCTCAAAAACCTAAATTTGAATTTTCCAAATTACTCCCAAATTTTGAACTGAACTTAAAAATTTCCAAAAAGCAAATTGCCTTAATTTTTCAAGATCTACAATTTTCACAATTGGAGCATTTTCAAATTCAGCCTAGAAATATGACTTTTTGAAATGCAGTTCAAAAATTTTGAAATTTGAATTAAAATTACTTTTAAAATCATGTAAAAACTTGAAAAACTTTGTACATGACTTTTGTTCCTCTCAACAAGATCTACAAACTAGCTTTTGGATTTTTTCTCAAATTTTGCCTAGATTTTGAAATAGAGAAAAGGGGGTAGAAAGGGTTTCATTGAATTCAAAATTACTTTAAAATTTTGAACTAAACTTTGAAAACTCAAAATACCAACTTTGTTCAAAATTGAAAAATCTACCTTTTGCTTTAATAACCATACCCAAATTCTTGATAAATTTTGAAATAAAGAAAAGGGGACAAACTAGGGTTTAGAAATTAGGGTTTCCGACAAGGGGGATAGTTTCCTAATCCGATTCCTCTCGCCTTTTCGACCGACAAAGCAACCAAACATAAAATAAACTTATTTTAGTTCAATGCAAGACATGGTGGGCTAATCATGCATGCTTTGCAATGATCATGATGACATGTCAAGTTTTAGTGAGAGTAACACCAAACACATCTCAAACTAGTTCATAAAAAAAAAAGAAGTCTTACATTTACAAGGATTAAGAAAGTGAGAATTTGGGAAAAGTTTTCCGTTAGAAAGTCTTCCTCCGATTCCCAAGTAGCTTCTTCTTCCGAATGTTGATTCCATTGGATCTTGTACCATTTGATAGTTCCGCTTCGAGTGACTCGAGAGCTCGATCTAAGATCGATAGGATATTCAGTAAAGTCAAATCTGTTCTAAGTTAACGCCTTCAAATCAACCACTGACCGTACTGTAAGCATTTCTTCAACCGAGATACATGGAAAACATCATGCACCGCCGATAACCTTTCAGCAACCTAAGTCGATAGGCAACCGGTCCCTCGCTTTTCCAAGATTTGAAATGGACCAACATATCGAGGTGCCGCCGCTTTACCTTTAACTCCAAAACGATTCACCCCTTTCATGGGCGACACACTTCAAGTACACATAATCTCCTACTTCAAATTCCAAGAATCTACGCCTTTATCTCATAACTCTTTTGTCGAGATTGTGCTCTTTAATTTAGCTTGCACAAATCTCACTTTTCTTCGGCTTCATTTACTAGATCTACTCCGTAAAACCATCTTTCTCCCGGTTCACCAATGCAATGGGGTTCTACATCTGCCCACCATATAGAGCTTCAAACGGTGCCATTTGAATACTTTCTTCAGAATCGTTATTGTAGGCAAACTCTCGCTAATGGTAAACAAATCATCCCACTTTTTTCAATAATTGAGAACATATGCTCTCAACATGTCTTCTAAAAATCGATTAACTCTTTTCGCTTTGTCCTCGCTTGCCTAGGGATGATAACTCGAACTATGATTTAATTTGGTACCAAGTGACTTTTGCATCTGCTTTCCAGAATTTAGACATAAACAAGGAACCTCTATCTATTACAATATGTTTTGGGGCTCCATGTAAACTGAAAATTCGATGGACATATAGCTAAGCATAATCTTTTGCTCTATATGTATCCTTTTATCGGCAGAAATGAGCTATCTTGGTAAGTCGATCAACTATAACCCGCATGGAGTTGAGTCCTTTTGCCGCTCGAGGTAACCCAACAATAAAATCCATAGTGATTTCTTCCCACTTCCAAGATGGGACAGCAAAGGATGCAATTGCCCCAAACTTTCATGTGCACGCTTTTACTCACGACAAGTGTCACACTCGGCCATATCGGGCAATCTCAATCTTCATTTTTGTCCACCAAAAATCTCTCGCTTTCAAATCCCGATACATCTTAGTACTTCCGGGATGAATAGAATATCCGGTCGATGGGCCTCATCCAGGATTTGTTGACGTAACTCGGGATTCTTTGGTACCACTAATCGGTCTTTAAACCATAGCACATCCGACTCGTCAATTCTCAAAACAAGTGGGTTTTCCATTTCTAACTTTTCTTTGATATGTGCTATGCCTTTACTTATCTTCTCGAGCATCAATAATCTGATTCTTGATAGTTGATTCTCTTGTGGGCATTGGTTACCATGCCATGTTCAACAATTCCAATATTCAGTTTCTCCAGCTTCCCTCGACATAGAATTCTATCCCTTATGTTAGCCATCGGACAATTACACCGAGGATTCGACCGAGTGCATCGGGCAAATAACATTTGCCTTTCCAAAGATGGTAATGCACTTCTATGTCGTAGTCCTTAATTAACTCTAGCCATCTTCTCCGGGCGCATATTCAAATCGACCGGGTAAAGATATACTTTAACTTTTTATGGTCCGTGATATACATGACAAGTATTACCCAACGATAATGACGCCAGATTTTTAGAGCATAAACCACCGGCCGCTAGTTCTAAATCATGGGTTGGATAATGCTCTTCATGACGCTTCGCTTGGCGTGATGCATAGGCAATAACTTTGCCTTCTTGCATTAACACGCAACCGATACCAATACCGGATCTGCGCTACAATAGACGCCAAATGGCTTTTCAATGTCCGGTTGAGCTAAAACCGGAGCGTGAGTTAGTGCTTTCTTCAATGTCCGAAAAAAGCCGCTTCACACTCACTGACCAAACAAACTTAGTCCGATTCTTTAGCAACTCCGTGATAGGCTTTGCTACTCTAGAAAAAGTCGTGAATGAAGCGACGGTAATATCCCCGCCATTCCAAGGAAACTACGAACCTCATGAACGATCGTTGGTGGTTTCCAGCTTGAGGATATCTTTCACTTTGCTCGTCAACGGCAACTCCTTCGCGATGATAGCACATGACCCGTAAATTATACTTCTTTTCGGCCAAAAAGGCACACTTGCTAAATTTAGCATATAGGTGATGGTCTCTCAATCGCTTTAAAACTATTCCGAGATGCTCGCATGCTCTTCTTCATTCTTAGAATAAACAAGGATATCATCAATAAACACCACCACGAACTTATCCACTTAGACATAAACACCGTATTCATCAAGTACATGAAATGAGCCGGGGCATTTTTTAACCAAAAAGACATAACCAAATATTCAAAAAGACCGTATCCGGTGGTAAATGCGCCTTGAATATCTTCTTTTTAATCCTGATTTGATGATACCCCCATCTCGCATCAATCTTGAAAGACTTTTGCTCCGCCAATTGATCAAAGAGTAAATCAATCCGGGGCAGGGGGGTACTTGTTTTTAATTGTCACTTCATTAAGTGGACGATAATCTATACACATCCTCAAAGTCTGATCCTTCTTCTTCACAAAAATGGCCGACATCCCTAAGGCGAAGAACTGGGTCTAATAAACCCTTTTTCTAATAACCCTTGTAACCGAAGTTTTCATTTCGCCAATTCCTTTAGTGCCATTCTGTAAGCTCTTCGAGATGGGAGCGCTTCCCTGTTTCAATTCTATACCGAATTGAACATCTCTCCTCCGGTGGTAATCCAGCAAATCATCCGAAATACATCCGAAACTCACATACTACCGGGATGTCTTTGATCTCTTTGACACAGTTGCACACACTTTTTCAACCGCCTCTTAACAATTGGAAGTTGAATAAGGAGTTCGTAATTTTTCTCGTAACTTAACCTTGATAGTTCTATTGAGAGTGTCTATCATAGTACCATAACGGTACAACTGATTCATACCAAGGATCACATCTATATCTTGATCCTTTAGAACTATCATATTGGTGGGAAAATCATATCCACCTAATGTTATGGGGATTTGATATACCACTTCTTTAGTACTCATACGTCCCTCCGAGTGAGTGTATAATGAACTCATCTTTCATTTCCCCAATTGCTATCTCATTTTTTTCCACAAATGTTTTATCGATAAATGTATGCGATGCACCGGAATCAAATAATATTATCAAGGGTGTCTAGCGACGAGGAACATACCCATCATGATTGGTTCCCCCGCAGGTATTTCTCCACATTGGTGTAGTACACCTTTCCGCTTTTCTTTTTAAGCCTTTCCTTCCGAAAGCATTCGTTATTATTCTTATTCTCGCCATGTGGTGACTTCCGTTAAGCTACCGGATAACCCAGGGTTATACCTTCGAGGATTGGGGCATTCTCGAGAATAATGACCAGGTTTTCCACGCTATAACAAATGGGAGTGTGGCTTTGTGGAGTAGGGTTGCGAATGACAGGGGCATTCGGTCGACATGGGTAAAGGAAGAGCTGCAGCCAGTCGAACAAATGACCTAGCTGCCAGGGCCGGAACTGTGGTGGACGATAAGGAGGACGAAAATGATTCACGGGATGGTGAATCACTCTCGACGCTTTGATTTGCCACCGTAATATCCAGAGGATAAATTTTTCTTTTTCTTTCTTCCTTATGCTCGTATTCCATAAGAACACGATTCTTTTCCTCACAAGATATTGCCATGTTTACCACATCATGATAAGAATCCGTGATCACGGATATTCATCATGGCATGAAGCTTTGGATGGAGGCCTCGGATGAACCACTCCTTCTTCTTTCCATCCTCAATTCACAAGTTCTCGTGGCATACCGTGATAGGTGATTAAACTTGCCCACATACTGAAGTACCGAGTCTTCTCCTTGCTTTAAAGCTAAGAACTCATCTAGCTTCTTGGCCATAACCCCGCTGGAATGAAATGAGCGCGAAAGGCATGCTTGAATTCATCCTGTGTGATTTGGTGTCCAAAGAGTCGCTCGGCTTTGAAATTATTCCACCAAGCTCCTAAGTAGTATTCAAGTCAAGCAGTGCAGAAAGAGGGGCTTTTGATGATCCGCATGTCATCAACTCAAACTTTTCTTCCATAGCACGGCCAATCATTTGCCTCTAATGGCTCATCGCCTCTACTAAAGATTGAGGTTTTGTGCCAAAGGAACTTTGGATAAGAAGTATCGCTTTCATCATCATGTCGATCCTTGTGGTCACGACGATTGTTCCGACTTCCGAGCTACTTCGATCGACGAGAGTTCTCGATGTTAGTAGCTTGAACCCGAGCCGCAATGGCATCACGTTTTGTTGGGACTGGTGGAGGGTTTGGAAGGTCACCCCTATTCGAGAGTCGGCGCCGTTGTTGTGCGACATCCGCTTAAAACAAAACTATATAACACCCAACCAGATTTATTGAACTTCAAAAGAAACAAACAAAACAACACATATCACTTATTCTTAAAACAGGGGTTCCATTCTACATCTACCCCCGGGCTCATCCAATTAACTTACTATTAAACAAAACTATATTACATATTCTACAAAAAAACCTCACTCCTACTTTTAGGGTCATTCTCTCGACTCATTATCACCGACGTGAGGCTCCTCTTCTTCCGGATTCTCCTCGGCTTCCTCATCCTCTTGTATTACTTCACCCAAATCCTCTTGTACCGCTTGAGGTTGATGATTTGGGTTGAGAAGATTATTCATATGATGAATTTGCATATTCAGATTGACTTCTTGAGCTTCCAAATGAATTGCATAAGCCACCGCTTGATGATTATCTTGAATTAGGTGGTCACACCGATCTTTGGCGCCTTCTCGTGGGACCGTCTCAATCAATGCCCGACTACATTCCCCATGTTTTGAAGCACTTCGATTCAACTCAACTTGCGCCTTCCAATTTGAATTGCATGACGAGCCTATCTCTAGCAAACTTCATCCAAGTCCCTAGTCGCGCTTTGATTTCTTCTTGAAGATCTTTATTGGGCTTGCTACTACTTCCTTCTTGAGCTTTTGGCATGATCGTGCTTGCTTCAGGTCATTCCTTCGCCGCAAAGTCCGGTGATGCGGGGCGCCTTTGGTCCTGTCTTCTTCCTAGGGGTCATTTTGGTACGGGCCATTCTCAGAGAATAGTTACGATCGATTACCCGTGATTCAGATAGGAGGATCTAAAAGTTAGCAAGAATAGGTTGATACTATTTGACCCAAGCCACATTAAAGGGAAGGTAAACATTAACAATGATTTAAATATGATGCATGAATCGAACCTACGTAAATAATCAATAAAAACTTTTGCGTTAAAGATTTTATAAGTAGGGCTTTATATAATGCTACTCCACTTATATCCTTTTGAAATTGGATAAGAAAGTTTTTCAATAGAATAACATAAGAGAATAAGCAATTTGGACCAAAGTAAGAATAAAATTAGTTTGACCCAAATCATTTTGAAGTTTTAGAAAGTAATGCAACAAGAATACCGGTAAAGGAGGCTCGATACCAGTTTAATGTAATGAACCTTCCAAATCACAAAAATTCACGTGTACTAATTATCGGTTCAACAACCTTTGATAGTCACATATGTGCACCTATAACCTTGAAAAGCACTATTAACTATTCCAACCAGGATCCGTTACGAGGTCATTGCGGTTATTATAACAAATTTCATACATAATCGAGTAAACAAATGGAAGGTTTATATAATACAATAATTTTACAACCATTTATTTAAAAACCGCTTTTACAAAAATAAAAGTAGGAGTAGCGTAAAGTTTATTACATATATGACACTAACATGCACCACCCACGGGTCTCACTTCTCACTCATCCTCACTATCTTCCTCGATGAATCGTCATGCAAAGACGGTCCGGTGCGTGACATGACTCCTCGGGTCCCCGCAACATGGGTCAACAAAACCCCTCGAAAGTACGGGAGTACTCAACAAGACTTTACCCGACTAAAGAAAATAGGAGAAGACTCGGAATGCCGGTCTAATAGGATTCAAGGTAAGGCTTTGTAGCAAGAAGCAAGGACTCTTTTGCGTAAAAGCTTACTAGTAGTGAATCCTTACTTTCAACATTTTTAATCCCAATTTAGTTTCTCACCTACTCTAGGTGATCTGATACTAGAGCACACACTTGTAGATATTCCATCACTTATTCCATCTCTTCATAGTTCCATAATTAAACTACGATATAAGATCAAAACCAAGTCTCCATATCCGAAGCACGCGATTTCAAATCGATTAACCCAAATTGGGAGTTCTTTCCACACCTATATGTAGCACTTAAGCTTGCATATATCAACCCTTTCTTGGATACTCAAAAAACGGAATCGCGGCCTCGCCACCCGAGAATACCGTACACCTCCAATCCGACTTTAACCCACGAGGTAACATGTACTCCCGCCATCTCTCCACTCCCAAAGGGCGGTTGTATGTTTCCGATTTGACACCCCCAAGATTAGGCTTACAGGAGTATGTGTCCGAACTAGTTTCGACCGGCCCCCGGGCGACGCCCGACGACGACGCGTGCCATTGGCCAAACGACCTCCAGCGCGATTTGCGTTCCATAGTCTCCGATTTACCGCGGGCCTACACGCGGTCCTTAATCGACAAGCCGAAATACTACACCGAGACTCCATTCTCAATGCAAATTACCCGACGGTCTCAAATTCAACACCATATCCCAAAAGATGGTTTCATCATATAACATCCTTGTTCATCAAATGCCCATTCGGGCTATCATAAGAGACTTGTCACATTTTGACTCAAAAGTCTAACTAATTTAGCATGGCTAAGCATTTCTAAGCATTTTACCAAAACGGGCTATCAAGGTAGATATCGAAATAATCAAGGATGGATAATGCATCAATTAGGTTATCACACAACTCCTATCACCTAATGCGAGCATAAAACAAAGGTGATATAAAGCTTTATAAAACACAAGGAAATGTTTAAATGAACCGGGCTTGCCTTTGATTGACGAAATATCCCGACTCGGGCGATGGATCACAATACCGACTGATCAACAAGAAAACCCTCTTCTAAGCTTGATCGACGATCTCTCGATCACCTTCGCTCACTATATGAAAGAATAACATATGCTTTACATGATGCCATGTATATAAAACATGATGAGTGCATGAAACGATAAACACTTGAGTACAACTTTTCTTCACGATAAAGTTGCAATCCAACAAAACCAACTTGTTGAACTACTCTACGAGATATCATCACCATTGCCTAAGGAGTTCTCAAGGACCACTTGATAAAGGCATGGTTTACGGTTCACAAAACAATCCAAAATTCACCCAAAACCCTAGGTTATAAGACATAAAACAATTTATTCAACACATGAAATAATAGAGCATGTATTAATAAATATTTTAACTTTCTCTAAACAAGCTCAAAATTTTTGTACAGGTAGATCATGTCATAAAACAGTACCAAAATAATTTTCATGATTTTTGGATAAATAAAATAATTATTAAAAATCAAGGAAGATGCATTTTTCAATTAAATTTTGTATTTTTAAATCATGCCAAAAGTATTCAAAATTCAAGTTTCATATATTTCATGGATAGACATACCCATGGGAAGACTACACAAAAAATTTTCAGAATTTTTGAGCTAGTATTTGAATTTATACAAAATTTGGAAAATCGAGACACTATTCAATTAAATGAAATTGAATAAAACATTTTATAAATGGAAAAGGTTCTGGGTTGAATTTGGCTTGTTATGTGCATGGCCCAAAGACTGTTCATGGCCCATGATGAACAATAAAGGACCGCCCAAAGGAATGCGATGGCGAGCGGCTGGTGAAATGAAGTTGGCCGGCCCAGAACTACGCTGCTCGCCCAAGACTGCTCACGCGGTTCACGCGGCTCAAACGGCGACGATCGCACAAGCCATCAAGCAAGACGGCGGCGCGCTGCCCGTTCCCGCGCCGGCGGCCTAGAAGGATAACGAAGGCAGTGAGGGGCGCCAGCTCACCGCTGCCGGACGGGGGGCTCTATGGCGGCGCGGGCTAGGGCCGAGAGGTGGGCTCCGCGGCAAGAGCAGCCGGCGACGGCATGGCTAACGACGACGCTCCGCAGTCGGGTTAAAGCTGCGAAACCGACGAAGTCGCTCATGACCACGATGTCCAAGCAATGCGAATCACTAGTCGGGTTAGTCTAAGACTCACCGGAGTTTGCCTACCGACCGCGAGGTCGAAGGTGGCGGGCATCCCGGCCTAGCGAGGAAGACGGGTTCAAGGGCGCAGATTCCGACGGCACGAAGGAGCCGCCGCCTGTTCTAGAGGGGAGGTGAAGAAGCGCGCCGGCTGGTAGATGGTTTGGCAAGAAAAACTACGTCGACGGGCGCAACGGCGGCGACGACGGCATTTTACTCCGGCGGCGGAATGAAGAAAAAGAGGAGAACGCCGCCGGTGGTGGCCTATTTATAGGAGGGAGGGGTCGGACAGGTGGCTAGGGAGGTCGCGGCTCCCTCGCACGACGACGCTGGAAGGCGCTGGGCGGTGGACAAAGCGGCGACCCTCAACGCCCGGCGGTGGCAGGAAGAGGAGTGCCGGGGTTCTTCACTCACCTCAAACCCTAGCTTTGAAATTTCCAAATTACTCTCAAATTTTGAACTGAACTCAAAAATCTCCAAGAACAAAGTTTGCTTAAAATTTCAAGATCTACAAATTTCATAATTGGAGCATTTTCAAATTCAGCCTAGAAATAGGACTTTTTTGAAATGCGGTTCAAAATTTTGAAATTTGAATTCAAAATTACTTTTAAAATCATGTAACAACTTGAAAAACTTTTTGTACATGACTTTTTGTTCCTCTCAACAAGATCTACAAACTAGCTTTTGGAATTTTTTCTCAAATTTTGCCTAGATTTTGAAATAGAGAAAAAAGGGGTAGTTAGGGTTTTGATAAAATTCAAAATTACTTTAAAATTTTGAACTAAACTTTGAAAACTCAAAACACCAACTTTGTTCAAAATTGAAAACTCTACCTTTTTCCTCTAATAACCATACCCAAATTCTTGATAAATTTTGAAATAAAGAAAAGGGGACAAACTAGGGTTTAGAAATTAGGGTTTCGACAAGGGGATAGTTTCCTAATCCAATTCCTCTCGCGTCTTTTTCGACCGACAATGCATCCAAACATAAAATAAACTTATTTTAGTTCAATGCAACACAGGGGTGGCTAATCATGCATGCTCGCAACGATCATGATGACATGTCAAGTTTTAGTGAGAGTAACACCAGGGGTGTTACAAGGAACCGCGCGCGCAGCGTGGACGAGGAACCGTGGATTTGAGGATCACGCGCCGCGAGCCGATTCGGGATCGCGACGACGCTGATGAGCTTAGACCGCGAGCTGGACCGGCGGTGTCGATCTTTTGATCGCGAAAAGTGCCGCCAAGCTGGACGCTGATCACGGCCGCGCGACGCCGACGAGGAACCGGGCGCCGCAACGCGCGGACGGCAGGAACCGTGACGGGATCGCGACCGAAGGCCGACGGGGATCGCCGGACGACGCCACGGGCTTCAACCGCTAACCGGACCGGCGATCGATCGGGCGATTGGGGATCGCGACGCGCGGCATCGCTGAGCCGCTGAGCTGACCGGGCGCCGACCGACGCTGCGACGAGATCACGTCGCAGGCCGACCGGGGCGACGACGGCAACGGGCGCCGACGACGGATCGCTAAAGCGAGAGAGGGCCGCGAGCGAGTCCAGAAGGGCGGGCTTCGCGAAAGGACGAGCACCCAGCGACGGCGAGAGAGATGCCGCGATCGAGGGATCGGGCGCGCGCCGGCGCCGACTGAGGAGGAGACGCTGCAAAGCTATTTGCTTTTGCGAGAGAAACGAGGATCGTAACTTCTCGTGATACCATGAAAGAGAGAATGGGGAATACTCAATGCATTGAACGGTGATAGAAGTGTTTACATATAGGCTATGAGGGGAGCTAATAATAGCGAGCCTCATGCCGAAAGTGTTACTCCCTAACACCATTCTCTAACAAGCCTATAGTCTGTCGATCTGCATCCATCGGTGCCGAGCAGGAGTGAGCGATCGCGCCGTCGTTTCCACCGATAGAGGATTTCGTTCCTGAAAAAGGAATTGGGGGTTTGCGCCCCAAGTGCCCTTTCGCTAGGCTGATGAGGAAGGGAGAGGACACGACAGGACTCAACTTAGGGAGTGTTTGGTTTGCCTTCGTGGTCTAGCCGCCCTATTATCTCACAGAAACGGGATAGGTTTAGCCCGCCAAAAGAAGAAGGAGTCGGTTGTTTGGTGTGCATTTCTCATGTCGGCGGCTAAGCCGTGATGCGTTTGGTTGGTCATGATTTTGGTATGGTCACCTCTTCCATGGTTTGGTGACTTTACCCCTACTCGGACATTTCATCGAACATTCCAATCACCAGATATTGTTCCAAGCGCTAGGATGCTTAATTAGCAATTAAAGTTCGTCGATAAGCAAAGTGCACGATTAACTACCAATACTAAAGTATGCGATGCTAGATTTACTAACAATCTACATAGAAATACTAAAACAAAGTGCACATCGGTTAACTACCAATTAAAGTTCGCCGATAAGCACCTACGATGCGGCGGATATTTCTCGTGGGGGGTGCGTATCGGCGTATCCGATACTCAGCGGATACGGATACACCATGGATACGCCATGGATACGTTATCCGAGCCGTACTAAGAAGATTGGATACGTGCTGCCGATACTACCGTATCCGATACGCGTGGGGCCGGCGATTTGGATACGGCCCATGAAGCTAAATGGCCCAAATTTCACTCTTCCACAAGACGCATCGCCTTCCCCGAAGCCGAATGTGGCCGGTCAGGCTCGTATTATATGCGCGTCGCCTTGTATTATGCCCGTTCCGCCTCTCGCACTTCCTTCCATTAGACTTGTGGATCAGCGATGACGGCGGCGGCGCAAATGATCGGGCAACGGCGGCCGAGCCCCGGCGATCGGCGGATTCGGCGGCCAGTATTCAAGGATGCAAGCGGATGCAACCCTCTCCTTGCCCTCGGGTGATCTCCTCTAGCCCTAGCTTTAGTCCCATCAATCAACGATCCTTGTAGTTATAGTTCTCAGATTGCTCACCATGTAGATGGCGTCGTGTGATGATCGTCCTCCAATTGAAGTTGATGACCAGCAAAAAGAAGAAGAATAATGTCCTACTATGAACTCCTGCGGTCCTGTGATCTATGGATGACTTTAAGCGATATTTTAATTTGTGAACTATGTTTTATATTAAATCATGTCATTATTAATATTATTAAAAAATCTTAGGCGTATCCCCTGTCACTTTTTTTGGAGAATAGGTGTATCCGCTGTATCGGATACGTATTATATCCGATACGCAATCCGTATCCGTAACGTGATAAGCACTATGGAAATGGAAACCATCGGTGCTTTGGCTCGCCAAACTCCAACTCGCCAACACCGCCGTCCAAGAGGATCGGCCGCTTCACCCCCACCACGGCCGAAACCGGATCGCACGAAAATGGAGGCACGGACTGAGCTGGGCCGGCGGGCGCTGCGGCGTGTGCCGCAGACCACCTTCGCGCATCGCCGGACCGCACCGCTATCCAGCGCTCCGCCTCCCTCGCTTCCGCCTCCGTCGACGCTGAAGCCGCGCTTCTCTCTCGCTTCCGCCCGCCATCGCTGCCACGCCGCTCTCCTCCAACCTGCCCCTACCTCGCGGCGCTTCCACCTCGCCCTCACCCACCCGGCCGCGGCGGAGCCATCCCGCTCGCGCTCGGGTCGACCGCGCAAGCCATTCGCGCAGCCCACGCGGGTGCTCGCTCGCGAGCAACCCCGCCGCCGCCGCCGGGCTCGCCCCGGGCCTCAGCCCGCTACGACGCGGCGGTGGGACGCCGCGGGCCGCGCCGCCGGCCTACGCGGCCCGAGAAGCCGCTCCTCGTCCCGTCCGGCGAGATCCGCGCGCACCACGCCGGCAACCATGGGGATGCAGCACCACATCACCGGCCGGGGAGGAGCGGAGGAGGAGTGCCGGGGAGGGGCGGAGGATGAGTACCGGGAGGGGCCCGTCGCGACGAAGAGGAAGGTGACCGAGACGCGACCTTTGGCCGGTTTGCGCGAGCCTCGAGCAGTCGCAACCCGATGCGTGGTGAGAAGGCCAACTTGACCTTCTCCACCGGCCTCCGCAAACTGTACGGCAACCCCCTCCACTTCCCTAACCCGGCTAGAAGCCCGAAATTGCAACCAAACAAGTGCTATCCAGGCCCAACCTTAGCCCGGATAGCACTTTTTTTTGCGCAACCAAATACACCCTTAAAGTCGATGATCCTGAAAGTTTTTTCAAAGGGGCATTTGGATTATTTATTATATTGATGATGATGATTTATACTACTGTCTCAAAAATAAAGGCCCCTCTATCCTTTCAAAGCTAAAAAGCTTTTTTTTTTTTTTTGGACGAAAGGTGTATTGCTATATGAATATGGTACAACAATGCAAAATTATGGATGGGTTATGACACGCACATGTCTCCAATTTAGATAGAAGTAAGTACCCGAAATTTAGAATATGTTTTTACAAGTTTACTCCTTTTCATTACTTGATCATTTTTTTTTAAAGAACAGAGGGGCCGAGAGCCTATTATGAAAATTTATTAAGAGCAAACCAAGCTGATTACAAGCAAAAGTTTACAAGATAACAAGAATGAGGGGGAGGAACAAGAAGCGAATCTGTTCAAGATATAAAGAAAGAAACAAAGAAGATCGGTTTAATTAAATAGGCTGCTCTAGCCATAACTCAATATCTAGAAAGAATTTCTTCTTGGCTCTCCACAAGAGTTGGCCAAATGTATGCTTAGCTAGCAAAACCGGGGTATCTCGTGAAAATAACATCATTTCTAATTGACCAAATGCAAAGTGACACATGATGATAATAATCTCTATATAGAAGTTGACATGGAGTTGGCGTTTCACATCGAGTGCTTATGATTGTAAGCCCAAGAAGACCTCAGCGAGTTCTCGCAAAGCCACATTCCATAAAAAGATGATCTACAGATTCCTCAACATCGATGGAGCAGAGCACACAATTATAAGAAGGAATAAACATATTTCTTCGTTAGATAATATTAAGCGGGTACTCAATGCGTCCTTGATTAAGAGCAAAACAAAACCTTATGTTTGTGCTCGCAAGAGGATTTCCAAACCTTCTTGAAAATTGGGTGAACATCAGCATGACCAAGGTTAAAAGGTAGGCCTTTTTCTGAAGAAAAGGAGATACTTGCCTCAAATGTAATGCCAACATCTACTTCATCATTTGTTTAGTGCTCATGAAGAATATTTTCTATATCTTTGGAACTGGTTAAAGGTTTCCAAAGAGAAAGGGAGACTAAAAAGATTAGAGAAGTTGTTACATGCAAGAGCTCCTCTTATTGAAATTGAGGGTTTCTTAGCAAAATAGTACAACTTGAGATAGGTACATTTAAGGGTCTGCCCAAACCAACATCGATTAGGTAGGAACCACCATCTTTAGGAGTAACAGAGGTCATACCTTTAAACTTATCAAAGAGCTTTAAAATGTCTCTCCACCAAAAAGGAACCCTTTTCACATGACTAGGAGCTTACCATTATCATAGTGCTTCTCCCACACTAGGTGCACCCAAGGAATGCTGGCTATGTTAAAGATTTTGTGCAGGTCTTAATGAGCATGGCTTCATTTTGGGATTTGAAGTCTAGAACCCCAAGTCCACCTTCTCCTTTTGGCCTTGCCACCTTCTTCATTACTTGATCATTGCAATAATCATTTCACCACTAAGCGAACCACAAGAAAGCTATAGTACATACAACCTGATTGATGTAGCACGTCTTCATCTAAGCTATGTAAGTACATACAACCTTGAAAGTAGCAACAAAGTTTTCCTCTCACGTAAAACCAGCACCAGCACCAGCCCGAGTATGCTACATCAACCCTGAGTATGCTATTTGTTGTGATGTCCGGTCAATTAGGAGAGCCAACTAAAGCTCGTCGGACGCGATACAAGCCTGAAAGTTTCAATGATGTCAAGATATGTCGATGGGGAGCCAAAGCTAGGACTTTGCTCTCCCAAAATCACAGATTTATAATAAAATTGTCAAATGTGGGATGTTACAACCAGGATCAGATTTATTTCTTGCTCTACTATACTCAAAATCAAGCAATTTTGTATGTCCCGGTTGAGCATATGGTTGAACATGTAAAACACAAACATGAAAAGCAATTGAGATCAGGATTTATGTGTGTGTTTGTTGGAGAAATATATTCATCTAGGTGCTTATTGCAGCTGCTTAACGCATCCTATATGACATCTGGTGCTATATATTATCAGCCTTCCTCCGCGCTTGATAGCTCAAATTACAAAAAATCACAAATACGCAACTTTGAAGGCTAAGCATAACATGCGTCCTCCTCAACATTGGCCTTGTTCGGGCTGGCTGGTTGAACCAGCCAGCAAATGCGGTTTTTCCTCTCACGTAAAACCAGGCACAAAGCACCGGCCGACCAACTAGCCGGCCAAGTACTTTTTTTCTCACAACAAATCGGCACCAGCCAACCGGCACCAGCCCGGCCCGAACAAGACCATTGTCCCATGGATCGTGAAAGGCACAAGAGCCACCAGGCCAACACCGGAGATCCATGCAGTAATGTATCACAATATGCTCTCCTAAGGAGTTGATGAAGGACAAACAAATTACCGATTGAGTCGGACCGAACACCTCCTGGCCACCCAAGAGACGCCACTGCTGACATCATCATGTCGCATTTGGTTTGTGGACAAACGTCACGATTAGATGTCGTACTCTGGTCTCATCGCATCGTTTGTTCCACGGCACTAAATCTCCATGTCCAAGTGTAGGGCGGCAGGGCTGGGAATATTCTGCTTTGACTTAGCTTGCATGCAGCCATGCATGGTGCACAGAAACGGCCGTGTCTGTGTTTACTGTGTACCAAAACCAAACTAACGCGACGCCTGGTAAAACGGAAAAGAAAGCATGTTTGCCATGGCATCATGGCTGATGTCCGTTGCGGTGTCGAGTGTGGGTTCGACGTTGTGGTTGCCGCCCAGCTGCTTCCGCTTGCGGTCGATCCTTTCAACACCACGATGCCCGGAACAGATACCATGCTACATCATTTTGTCCGTCTCCTCGTTGACGTGGCGCGGCAGGTTATTTCTTGCTGTACTATACTCAAAATCAAGCAGCTGGTATGTCCCGGTTGAGCATATGGTTGAACATGTAAAACACAAACATGAAAAGCAATTGAGATCATGATTTATGTGTGTAATTCTTTGAGTGTGTTGTTGGAGAAATATATTCATCTAGGTGCTTTTGAAGCTGCTTCATTTGGATAACGCATCCCATAAGACATCTGATGCTATACATTGTCAGCCTTCCCTCGGGCGTTTGGCAGCCGAAATTACAAAAATCTCAAATAAGCGACTTCGAAGACTAAGCATAACATGCGTCCTCCTCAACATTGACCCCAATGGATCGTGAAAGGGACTAGATCCATTAGTGCCAGGCCAGCACTGGAGATTCATGCAGTAATGTATGGGCAATATGCTCCTAAGCAGCGTTGATGAAGGACAAGCAAATTAGCGATTGAGTCGGACTGAACACCTCCTGGCCACCCAAGAGACGCCACTGCTGACATCATCATGGCGCATTTGGTTTGTGGAAAAACGTCACGATTAGACGTCGTATTCTGCTCTAATCGCATCGTTCGTTTCACGGCACTAAATCTGCATGTCCAAGTGTCGGGCGGCAGCAGGCTGGGAATATTCTGCGCGCTTTGCTTGACTTAGCTTGCATGCAGCCATGCATGGTGCACAGAAACGGCCGTGTCTGTACATGTTTACTGTGTACCAAAACCAAACTAACGCGACACCTGGTAAAAACGGAAAAGAAAGCATGTTTGCCATGGCATCATGGCTGATGTCCGTTGCGGTGTCGAGTGTGGGTTCGGCGTTGTGGTTGCCGCCCAGCTGCTTCCGCTTGCGGTCGATCCTTTCAACACCACGATGCCCGGAGCAGATACCATGCTACCTCATTTTGTCCGTCTCCTCGTTGACATGGCGCGGCAGGGCTTATTGCTTATTGGCCAATGATGTTGACACAGTGAGCGATTTGTTGTTGTACGTTGGCCTTGGCCGCAACGAACTGCTGTGGAATGATTGCTCTACTGCTCGTGCTCGAGTATATAAAGAGGTTATTACACCTCCCAAGAATCAATCTACACGTAGGTTTTCCTGTCGAGGGCTTGCATCGATTTTTGTTTCGTCCTGCCTGAATCCTGATCCGTCTGCGCGCAGCTCGCTCGCTCGCTCGATCAGACGACGGTCATGGGTTCGACGGGGCCTGCAGAGATGCCGCCGCACGCAGTGTGCGTACCGTACCCGGCGCAGGGCCACGTCACTCCGATGCTCAAGCTCGCGAAGCTGCTCCACGCGCGGGGCTTCCACATCACAATGGTGAACACCGAGTTCAACCACCGCCGCCTGCTCCACTCGCGTGGCCCGGAAGCGCTCGCCGGCATCCCGAGGT
Organism: Hyparrhenia diplandra; assembly: GCA_015847255.1. Classification (NCBI taxonomy): domain Eukaryota; kingdom Viridiplantae; phylum Streptophyta; class Magnoliopsida; order Poales; family Poaceae; genus Hyparrhenia; species Hyparrhenia diplandra. The sequence continues at coordinate 58,773 of JADLZK010011157.1, read as the reverse complement.
TCCGCTACGCCGCCATCCCCGACGGGCTCCCCTACTCGGACGCCAACGCCACGCAGGACGTCCCCGCGCTCTGCTACTCCACCATGACCACCTGCCTCCCGCACCTCCTGTCCCTCATCAGGAACCTCAACGACGACCCTAGCGTGCCGCCCGTCACCTGCCTCGTCGTGGACGGCGTCATGTCGTTCGCCTACGACGCGGCGAAGGAGATGGGCCTGCCGTGCGCCGCGCTCTGGACCGCCAGCGCGTGCGGCCTCGCGGGGTACCGGCACTACCAGCAGCTCGTTGTCGATTGGGGCTCGTCCCGTTCAGGGACGACGCGCAGCTCGCGGACGACGCGTTCCTCGACACCGTGGTGCGGGGCGCGCGCGGCATGTGCGACGACGTGCGCCTGCGCGACTTCCCCACCTTCATGCGTACCACGGACCGCGGCGACATCATGCTCAACTTCTTCATCCACGAGATCAAGCGGCTGTCGCTCCCGGACGCCATCATGATCAACACCTTCGACGACCTGGAGGCGCCGACGCTCGACGCCCTGCGCCCGACGCTGCCCCCGATGTACAGCGTTGGTCCGCTGCTCCTCCACGCGCGCCGCGCCGTCACGGAGGGCAGCCAGCTCGATGGCCTCGGCTCCAACCTCTGGGAGGAGCAGGGTGGCCTCCTCGAGTGGCTAGACGGCCAGGCGACGGGCACCGTCGTGTACGTCAACTACGGGAGCATCACCGTCATGTCCAACGAGCAGCTGCTGGAGTTCGCGTGGGGGCTGGCTGGCAGCGGCTACCCGTTCATGTGGAACATCCGGCCGGACCTTGTCAAGGGTGACACTGCCGTGCTGCCGCCGGAGTTCTTGTCCTCCGTGAAGGGCAGGGCCATGCTGACGACGTGGTGTCCGCAGGAGGCTGTGCTGGCGCATGAGGCGGTGGGGCTCTTCCTCACGCACAACGGCTGGAACTCCACTCTGGAGAGCATCAGCGCGGGGTGCCGATGCTCAGCTGGCCCTTCTTCGCGGAGCAGCAGACCAACTGCCGCTACGCTCGTACAGAGTGGGGCGTCGGGATGGAGATCGGCGGCAAGGTGAGACGCGCAGAGCTGGCGGATACGATAAAAGAGGCCATGGCTGGGGACAAGGGGAAGGAGATGCACCGGCGCGCCGCGGAGTGGAAGGAGAAGGCCATTCGAGCGACAATGTTGGGTGGGGCTGCGGAAACCAATCTGGACATTGTTGTCAATGAGGTGCTGAACCGCAACTCCGCAAAATAGGCTGTAGTCTGCAGTGGAGACGAAGAAATGGGGTGCGCCCAGTCGTTTATTCAGCTTGAATCGCTCGTCAGGACTCGAGAACCATCATATGATCCAACTTGTTTCTGTAACACTAGTAGTATAGCCCGGCCCACGCGTTTGCTGCAGGATTTCCTAAAGAATAAATCTATTATACATATAGCATTACTATAGGTATTATGTACAATGTGTGAATTTGAATTACTCTATTTTATTGTATGTGATCTTATAAAAAAAATTGGAAGCCAACAGAAAAAAAAAAACCAATAAAATATTTGATTACATTATAAAGGAATTAGTGATGAAACAAATAGCATATGTAGATGACTTGTCTGTTAATAAATTAAAGATTACATTTAAATTATTCCACATGATATAGATGATATTAATATTTTTTAATTAATAAGGGAGGTCATGAGCTTAGTGAAAAATGATGTCGACATTATTCATGAAGAGATAGAACATTTAGTGATGTCACGTGGTGGATAATAATGTGCACACTTTGCATGAAGAAAGATTTCATCTAGTGAGATTTAACTTTATAAAAGTTAGATTCAAGGCTCTGTTTGCCTGTGTTATTTGTTTTTTTTTTTTAGAGATTACACGGTACAACGCAGACGCTCAACACGCGACGCGCACCAACCCCTATGAACACATGTACACACGAACTATACCCCTTATGAGCACCTTCGGAAGGACCGAGCCGACAAATCTTAAAGTTCACGAAGTCACCACAGGCACCTCACTCACAACGGGGGCCGGCGCTTTTACCATTTAATGCACAACGCTAAAAATCCTGATATAAATCCATGATAATTTATCGCTTTTCCAGAATTTAAATCCCGGGTGGGAGCTCCCCAATCGATGGCCTATGCCTGTGAGCAAAATTTTTTTCAATATAATGGATAGTTCAGAGAGGGCCAAACAAATGCTTCGAGTGAATCACCGAGTTCGACGTTGAGGGTTCTCATTAGTAGTGTCGGGGCAATATAAACTTCATGAAGCACCTCACAGAAACATGAGCACAACCTTGAAAACAGGTTCTTTGGCCACGCCATGGCTTGTACTGGTGGATCATCTGAAAACAAAATCGATGCTATATATATCGGCAGCATTTGAACATACAAGGCATTGTAACATGTGTCATGTGTAACAGGGTGCAGAGGAAACCATGGATCATTTGTGCATTGATTATCCATTCGCCAAGAAGTCGGGCGATGTTGCATTACTTCACCGAAGCAGGTTTGATTGCAGCTTGGGAGTTATGGAAGCTCTGCAATGATAAATTTTTTTCAGAGGCGTCATGCAACGCGTACAATTTGGTTAGGCAACTGTAATAATCAATGTAATCTCCAGCTTGTTCGTTTCAAGGATGATCTTAGATCCTCCTGCTATATTTGAATAGATGCTTGTAGTAAGTTTGGTATGCAATCTTTCTATTTTCTTGTTGTAAAATTAATATTAAAATGGCTCGCACTATGGGATCCCTCCCAAAGTCTTTTTTAAAATAAAAACCCATGAGAAACGGCCTAACAAACTATCCAACCCCATCTAGGATCTCTCTACAATTTGCATGTGCATTGAACTGACTGAGTATGATGGAAAGGTCTGGCCCAAGTTCGTACAAAATGTTTGGCCCAAGTTCGTATAAAATGTTTCAAATTAACTTAAACAAAACGATGTTGCACCCATAAAAAAATCAGCGTCATGAGAAAATATTTCATATTAATTTTGTATAAAAAAAAAAACTTTACATAATTTGTTTAAAAAAGTTAGCTTTTAAAAATATTGCACCTCCATGAGAAAATAATTAGAGAGAAAAGAACAAAAAATATTATGATTAAAAACTAGAATCATTTTTGAGCTCCTCTTGCATACAAAAACAAGTTTTGAGGTTGTAATTTTTTTCATCAAATAGATGCTCGATAAAACCAAAAAAAATGTACAAGTAAAAATGAAAGTATTACTTATAAAAAGTGCTAAACAAGAAAACAATGTTTTAACCACAAATAAATGCTTTGAGTAAAAAGACAAACAAAACTAAAAAGTCCACTACGGCAAAAACAGATTCAAATATATACCATTTTTTTTAGATAATGGGTAATATTTCATACCCGAATTCATGTACCAATAGATTCAAATATATACCATGGAACAAAAATATTTTAACTAAGACATTGAAAATGTATACTGAATAATAAACTATACTTTTCGCACAATTTAAAACATACACCATCGAACAATAAAGTATACTATAGGTTCTTCTCAGAATCAATTATAATAAAAACATAATCTCAAAAAAAAAAAAAAAATTATAATAAAAACAAATAAATTAATGGATTTGAAAAAAAGAGAGGATTAATTTACATGATGAAAGGAACCTAACAATCGCTAATGTAAATTGGATAACGAACAAAGAAAGAGTATTACTATAAAATAGAAAAAAGGAAAGTAAAATGAAAAGATATGGATGGTAAAGAGTGAAAATAACAGTTCAAAAGAATACAAAAATAGACTGGGATTTTTCATGCTGAATTCGGTTAAAGAAAATTCGGAATTTCAAAAGGAGCATAAAAAAATAAAAAGACCACCATGCGGCGAAGCAGAGAGGCCCGTCGATCGCCCATTAATTCCACGGGGGCTATGGAGGCATGGACGCATGGTCCAGCCCGCAGGCCGCTTCGTTGCCGTAAGCCCTGAAATAGCACGGGCCGTGTGATCCCCGTCTTTCGCGTTCCCTCACGTAGCCCAACAGCCTTTCGTCGAGCTAGACGCGCAGGCGTCTTCGCATCGCGGTGGATTTTTTGCTGCTTGCTCTTGGTCGATGTGCGACGCAGCCCCTGCTTGTGCTCAAGCGTAGTACGCACGTTAGCACGGACGCAAATTGATTATGGATCTGGCCTGTCCGTCGTCCAGCTACACACAGGACCCCCTGTTTCACCAAAGGCGACATATTGTACGTAGCGAATCAGGCGCCAGATCTGACTGCCGAACAGGCACAGCACGCGCTGAGAAAGATCATATCGATCCGCGTACTCCGATCCATTCGTGATGGTAAACAAACAACCATGCCAAACTAACCTACCTTGCACTCGCAGGGATACTAGTACTTTTACTGTTCCCACTGTTCGACCAACGTGCGACATGTTTCTCTCGCTTCTGGTACTGCTAGCATAGTGAGTTGCCCAGTGTGAGCTACCATGCTTGTTTCTTCTCGGCCGCCGGACGCCGGGGGACACGAGTTATTGACGCATGGGACTGCCGGTGATCATGGCCGTGTCGATCGGCGATCGTTCTTAGAAGGTTTCCATGCGTTCAATGCCCGGCCACGCATGCTTATTCCACTCCACATGCGCTGGCCGCGCCCGGCGCGGCGGCCGGCCCACTCAGATCAGTTCGATCGTCAGCGACGACGACAGTGAGACACATGCATTCTACACACTGTCACACACGCACGTACTCCTACCACATGTACAACATCTTCTTTCTTGCCCATGCCTCGATCTACCAGACAGGGCTCTCCGGCACATGTGTGGACTTTTCAATACTATGTACGATTTCGTATCAAGCAGACGTACTACATGCATTCTTCCAGCCCGTTTGCAAATATGCTGCTGGTAACATGCAATATCAAGACTAGTCCTCCTACTGGCCAAGAACGAACAGGGATCTCCGGCACATGTGTGGACTAGTATTGTTCTTGCTAGCTGCTAGAGTGCTAGGACTAGGTGTGTTTCTTTTTCCCCCTCCAATCACGCGCACTGATCGATTGATCGATCGGGAGGAGAAGTACCGGAAATTGAAGGGCAAAAGTTCCAGTTCAGTACCTTCCCATCTTGACCAGCTCACAGCCGGCCGCCGCCCGCGAACAATCATCCACACACAGTCACACAGGGATATATATACAACTGTGTGTCGCAGAAGAAATTGGAAGGGAACTGTGCGTGCAATGCGAACCAACAAGCATGCTGTTTCCGTCCATGAGGGGCACAGTAACCCTGCTAGAAGCTACTCCCTCTGTCCCTAAATGTTTGTCTCTAGAAAATTGTATTTCCCTCACAAACACGTTTTTCGGGCGACACACATAGAGGGACGGAAGGAGTAGGGTTAAGTGGTTACACCAAACCACTAGCTACCTAGCTACCTAGTAGGACATGGATCTCCTCACAATGTGGTTGGGTACAAACATGCAGCAGATTGTCAAGACATATCTCCCTTCCTGAAGAATCTTTGCCAGCCAGGAAACATTTGGTGCCTTGCAATGCATATGCATGGACCTATCGATCGAGTGCCCGTGGATGGATGGGAAATCGCCTGTCATGCTTGAAACAATGCCTTGACGTAAACCCTCTTGATATGTACACACTTGGAACAATCCAACGCGGCTACTGTTCGTCTCTAACTCTATGCGCACACCCTTCATATGAATGAATAGTGTCAGTAGAACCCTCGCGCCATCGGGTTTGGGCCGTACGTATCTTGTCCCGACGTGTCGCCTTCGATCACATGGCCTTGAGCCGCCCCTAGCTTCACCAGCATTGTCTGCAGCAGCTGGATGGACGATCGATGCTGCTAGAGAAGTTTGTTCGGACTACGAGAATCGGCTGCTTTGCGGTGCGAGAGTGCACTAGGCAAAGGCACTTATGCACTCGGTAAAGACTTTGCCGAGTGCTATACTCGGCAAACCCCACTCGGCAAAGAATTACTCGGCAAATGATTCTTTGCCGAAAAAATGTCGGGCAGTTGGCAAAGGTTTCGCCGAGTGCCATGTCGATACTCGGCGAAATAAACGTCGACCGTTATATTTGGGCGTCCCCTTTGCCGAGTGCCAAACGTAGGGCACTCGGCGAAGATTTGAATTTTTAAAAAACTTTGCGGCGTTATGTCGGTTCTCAGCAAATTATTAATTTTACCAAAAAAAAAAAACTTTGCGAGTGCAATATTGGCGGCACCTCGGCAAAAGTAATGGTCAATTTGCCGAGTGCCGCCCATGCACTCGGCAAAGCTGGCAATTTTGCTACATCGTGCCCAGCTTTGCCTGGGAATTTTATTTTTTTTTGGTTGTTTCTGTTGATTGTTGCTGCAAATCGACATATACATATACCATAAGCATTCATATATACACATAAACCACATATATCACCAATTCACATATACAATCCACATATATCACAAATTCACATATATAATCCACATATATCACAAATTCACATATAGTCCAACATCCAAACGAAATTCAACATGTCCAACGTCCAAACGAAATGTAACATGTCCAACATCGAAACGAGATCCATCACGGTGCAACATGTCCAACATCCAAAAGAAATCCATCACGGTGCCACGTGTCGAACCTAATCACCACCAACTCAACTTCACCGCCCCCACCCGTGGCCTCCCCCGGTGCGAAGAGTGTGAGTGGCCCTCACCTTGGCCCGGATACCACCCATGCTGCGGCGCCCGATGCGTCGTCCCACCCGTGGTGTGTAGGAGGGACGTGTGAAAGCCCGTAGTGTGGGCCGCTGCGTGCGGAGGAGGAACGCCTCGCCACGTGTCTTGTGGAGTCGGGCCAATCGGATGGGGTGGAGAAGGGCCACCGGAGGAGTCGGTTCGAACCCGCCGGGCGCTGGCTGCACAAAGAAGAGGCGATCTCATTAGTACCGCAGTGAGCCGCACAAGCCAAATAAATAAACAACAACATATACTCACCGAGTCCCTACGGGGGAGGAGGAACGGGAAACGGGGTGGAGCGAACAAATGAGCTAGGCAATGGAGGCAGGGGTCACACCCGGGATTTGGAGGCCCCCGAAGTAGCCCGCCACGCCCCGCATCGACGCCGCCAGTATTGCCGGTATGCCTCCAACTCCCGCCGATGGGCCTCCTTGCCTGGGCCGCCCGCCGGCCTCAAACTCTGCCGCTGGGCCGCCGGCCCGCTCGGCCTCCAACTCGCCATCCGGCCTGCAATATTACACCCGTAACGTTGAAACAATGCATAGGCAGCGGACATGTGTACAACCGCCCGTGAACGACGAATAAAACTGTAATTACCTGAAACTCCCGCATCATCTGCGTGGAGCTCTCACGCCGAGGTGCTATGGGGATGTCGGAGGAGGTCGTGCTCCTTGAGCGAATCTCGCTCGGCCCTAGGAACAGAGGGACGAGTTGATCATGGTTGGCCATCCAAGACCGGCCGTCTTTGCTTGAAAGGTCCTAAATGGCTAGAGGGGTGAATAGCCTAATAAAAATTTCTACAAAACACTAGACAAACTTGTTAGAATAACAAAAGGCGATAAACGCGTTTGCTCTAGCTCTACTTGTCGGCAAGCCTCCTATTGACAATTCTAGTTGATATGATCTCTAGTTTACACACAAAGGCTAAGTCGCTACTTTACCAACTAGGTGAACAAGCTAGATTACTCTAAACAAGGCTAAGCAACTAGCAAGGCTACTAAAACTACACTATCTATGAAAGTAATGCAAGAGTGTAGAAGAGTTATACCACAATGTCGAGGCTAGTCAATCCAATCACCAAGATGACACAATGAGATAACCAAATCGTTGCCAATCACCAAGGGACAACAAGAGACAAGTGGAGACAATGATTTATTCCGAAGTTCACTTGAGCACCCGTCAAGCTACGTCTCCGTTGTGTCGACCTTCTCACGTGTGGGTCGGTGTGGAGCTCACTCCAAGCCAAATGCCTTTAGGGCTTACCGCACCCAAAGCAAATGAGAGGTACCCAAGACACGAGCAATAGATTACTCACACTTTGTCTTCCCCGACGAGGAGTGTGACCCCTCTCACAAATCACCGGAGGTGGCCAAGAACATTCACCTTCTCTTGCCAACGCCTCCACCAATCACCAAGCCGGCTAGGAGTGGTGCTCTCCAAGAGCAACAAGAAAACCACCGGCTCACAACGATCCACAAGTGTCACTAGATGCAATGATCAAAGCAAAGTGCACTTGAATCACCTCAACTCACTAGAATGGATGCTCTCAAGCAAAGGAGTGAGGAGGAGGAGGATGAGTGCTCAGCTCTAGAGGTGTTAGGATTGATTCAAAATGACCAAGAGGCCTCCTAGAGCCGGCCAAAGGGGTATAAATACCCCCACCACGAAATGTGCCCGTTGGGGTGCAAATCACGCACAAATCAGCGGCCGGGGCCTTGACCGGACTCACCGATGAGTCCGGTGGGTGGGTCCGATCCACAACCGATAACCCCAAATGAACCGACCAGACGAGCGGTAAGGCGGTCCGATCGTCAAGGTCCGTCGGTGCTTTTCGGTCAGCACCGAAGCATCCGGCGGTCGCGTCCGGTCGGCCTCGGCCGAACCTCCGAAAACATGCTCTACGCGGGACGCACCACCGGAGCGTCCGGTCGAAACGCGTCGCGTCCGGTCGCGGGTCCGGTCACCGCGTCGGTCAGCCACGGAAGCTGCGAATTTTCGTCGTTCCTTCGCCGCCTTTGCTCCAACATGCTATCCACCAAGTGTACCAACTTGAGAACAAGGACTAGGGTGAGCGGTACCCAAACCCATCTCAACCCTGCAACCATCGCCGCCTTCGCAAATGTGCCAACACCACCATGTGTACATCACCATGTGCTCGTGTGTTAGCATTTTCACAATCAATTTCGAAGGATGGGTTAGCTCTCTAGGTTAGAATGCATGCAAATGATTTTGAACCTAGAGGCACATGAGGACCGATATGTACGATAGTTTTCCCCTCTTTATAGTACGGCTTATCGATCCTATAATCACTCACACCCTCTATGGTGTCTTGAGTGTAAAATCAAAATGGCCCTATGGATATACCTTTGCCTTGAGCCCATTTTGATCCACCATCCACTCCAAGTCATGCACTTGATCATCATTTGAATCATCTCGATCCATCCACCATGACCACCATGCACCAACCTTGGCTTGACCAATCTCCAACTAAAACTAACACTTAGCATAGAGAGATTAGTCCTAAGGATGTCACTAATTAGCCAAAACCAATCTAGAGATCTTCACCGCTTCCCTCCTCCCAACCTCATCACGAGGTCCGTGTCTAGGGCGCGGGTGGGTGGATCGAGTCGTCCCCATAGCGGCGGCTTTTGCCGCCTCGGTGTCTTGGGTAAGCTTGGGGTAGACGCGGGCGTTGGTGTACGCCTCGGGCCCCTTCGCCGGGTCGTGGGACGTTGTCCTTGTCGGTCGATCTGCCGTGACTCAAGACGAACCCCGTGCTCGCATGTCTTTGGTTTTTCATGCGAAGCGGATCAAGCGAGGAGAACACAGAGATGGTTAGAAGTGGAGATTTGAGCGCTTGAATAAAAAAAATCAACGAGAATCGTACCCATCTATCCATATACACCGGGAGGGGCATGCTCCCTTGGTGGTGTGGCTTCCTTCCATCTCCAAGCGACATCTCAAGCGAAGTCTCTTAGTCTCGTGACGTCTCCTCCAAGAGCCACTTGTCCACTTGTTGGCGGTCACTATCATACATCTTATACCGCCAACTTAGCTCTAATTAAGAGAGAGATGGAACACACTTATGTCAAATAAACGGTTACTACTCACCTAGTTCCACTTGTATTCGAGAATAATTGTTTTGCGAGGAACAAACACGAAAAAAGGTGAGAGTACGCCAAATAAAGTAAAGTGCAAACTCGGGAAATGCGCTTTGACCAAGGGGAACGTGGTAGGCGGGAACCGAAGCAAAACGGACCGAAACACCTCGGAAAGGCGACCTACACCTGGGCCACCAGCCCACACGATGGATGGGCGCGGGGCGGGCCAAACCTAGGCCGACCGCCGCGGGTGCGGCCGCCGCAGCGGCCCGTGCCCGATCCCGCCGCCTTGTCTCCGTGTCCGGCCGGGAGCGAGGCGGTGCATGGCGGTGCTTTTCGGGATTTGGCGCCAAAACTCCGCCAAAACCACTTTCATTCTCCTATAAATAAGAGGCCACACCCCTTCCAAAAGACACAACACACACCCTTGAGCACTTCACTCACTTTCTTTAGTCCTAGTTGTAGTTTTGAGCAAGGTTGAGCTTCAAGGAGGGCTTGTCTCCTTGGAAGGATCTTTTGGTAATATTAATATTATTATGGAGTTCCTTTCAATATTCAAGTCTTTATATTCATATTGCAATGCGTTCGAACTAGAGTATAGTTACCCTCATGTTATCTTATTAATGTGTGAACTATGATCTAGTTGACATATTAGTAGATAGGAATGATCTAGTTGACATATTAGTAGATAGGACTTGGCTAATTATAGAATTAACCCGTCATGTGTCGACTCGCTAGAGAGTGGTCGGTTTATGTAGATTATGATGGTTTGGTGTATCTTCCGGTTTACCTTTATCCTTGCTTGTCGATCCGTAGGGTCGGAGTCCCTGGGATTTAGGTAGTTTTCTATATACGTGGGCGTGGTGTCCGGTCTATAGTAATCATCGAAAAATGCTCGGCATCCCACGGTAGTGAGGTAGGGGCGGTGGTGACGAGCACCCTGTTCCGCCCATCGTATTCCTCCACGTTCGGATGTTGAGTTGGAGTTACGGAAGTGTCCATCGGCTAGCGGACTAGGCTGCGGGCATCTCCTCATCATATGATCGTAATCCCATCATGATTTAGCCTCCTCACATGTTAAACTAGAGTTCACTCATGTGCAATATTTAGAACCACCTTCTCATTGTAGATTCTTTTTATCCTTTTCTCTCCCTAGTGGTGTAGTAGCTTATGTGTGTTTGTCACTATCCTCAATATCATTCTTCTTACCCCCTGCAATTGACTAATGGTTATTCATAAATACATTATGGATCATCATCATCATTATGCTAGCTAACCACACAAGCCTGCCTTCCCATGGGAAAATATAAATCACGATACCCCAATACCACCGGTGAAATGCTACAATGATAGATCCGTGCGCTTTCTGGATTGACTAAAAAGTAAACACATGAATCCATCTATCATCGATATCTCTTAGAACGTGATCTCTCGAGAATATTATCTATTCTCGTGATTGCACTATGAAAATGCCAACATGCGTTTCTCGTGCCATTACCTGAAATGGGTTATTATCTATTTCTAGTAATGTCGTTAAGAAATATCAACAAGCATTTCTCGCGCCGTTGCGGAAGGCATGGTTTTCTAAAAAAAAAAATCATAAAGCTAGCATATGATGATTATAACCACATGTATGAATGATAGCCCTAGTCTTTGCAAAAGCTAACTCTTTTTGTTTTCTTCCCCGTTGTGGATGAAAACGAGGGGATAGTATATGATCGGTCGCAACCTACCGAAACAACTTCTCGTTGACAAGCCGGAGGCGTTGATCGAAAAGAGACGGTCTCGCATCGTTACACTGTCGTTAATCCACCGGAGGTTGAACCCATCATCACCGTACCATCTTCATCAACACTCATGGCCAAGACACTCGCGACTACTCAACCCCAGCCGTAGGCAATGTCCCCACGGGCCAGCAATCAACGTTAGAGACAAGAATTTTGAGATCCGCGACCGGCCTCATCACAATGGTACAGGCAAATCCATTCTGCGGATTGCCCAAAGAGGATGCCAATGCACATCTTCGAACTTCCTGAGCTTTGTGACACTACAAAGGATCAGGGCGTCGCGCCGCCAGACGCGATCAAGCTCCGCTTTGTTTCCTTTCTCCCTTGTGGGAAGGCGGCGTTGGTTCTACAAAGACAAAGCTCAAGTCAGCACTGAGCAAATGCTCCACCGCTGCGTTCCTCACGTTTTTTCTTCCCAATGGGCAAAACCAATGCCCCGCAGCAAGAATCTCCAATTTCTAGCGTAATCCAAATGAACCAATTCAAGCATGAGAAAGGCTGCAAGAATACATCCTTGCTCGCCCACATCACGGCATGGAGACATGGCTCGTACTTCAGAATTTCTACAATGGTCTTACACCCATGTGTAAGGGCCATCTTGATGTCGCTTTGGAGGGGCATTTCCCCTCACCGTTGAAAAAGGCCTGAAGCGCTCATCGAGAAGATGATCGAGAACCAAGCATGGGGAGAAGACAGAGCCCCAACGAAGAGAGGCATGCACAACGTCAAGGAGACGGACATGCTAGTTGCAAAGATGGACCTGTTACTTAAAAGATTGGGAGATCAAGCCACCGAGAAGGAAGTCATGAACAACACTCTACCACCTCCAGAAGCATTGATGACTTGTGAAGTCTGTGGAGAGCTTGGACATTCGAAAGAAAGAATCGTCCCCGAAACTCGTGAAGAGCTTGCCTTCATCAACAATGGGTTCCATCCAGGTAACAACAATGGTAACAATAATAACAATAACAATAGGTGGAACAATCAAGGACGTCCACAAGGAGGTAATGGTTTTAATTACAATTACAATTCTAATTATAACTCAAACCAACCTTCTTTGAAAGATTTAGTCTATGGTCAAGCAAAGATTAATGAGTCCATTAATAAGAAGATTTCTTACAATGATAGAAGGTTAGAGAACATTAATTCACAACTTGATAACCTTACAAGTGCAAGCTACAAATCAATGTAAATTTAACAAATTGGTTGAGTCAAAGTTATCCCATCGGCCACTATTATACCAATCAATGAAGAAGGAAAAATTCCTAGCCAACCCGGGCCGAAAATGTTAATGAGGTGGTCACGAGAGGAGGTAAGGCCACTCGTGATCCACCATATCCTAACCATTCTGCAGCTCCACCACGTGATAACCGCTACAAAACAACCTCCCCGCACCACAAGTGCCACTACCTCGGGGAGGAGGATGAGGAAATTCCACCCATCATTGAATCAATGGAGAGAAGGGTCACCACCGAGAATTTTGGAGATACAAATCACATACCCTTCCTGGCCGGGGTAGTTCGCTTTTAATCGAGGCTCGGATGCCATTGATATGGCGTGAGCTGCCCTCTCCGCTTACAATCTTCCGATTCTTGCCGCGAGCCATTAAGGCGAATTGTTAGTCTGAAGTTCGATTTTCAACATGTCATATGAACAAGTAGTGAAAATATCAATGGCTACTTACATGTCACCGTGGGGTCGATCACCCGGCGGGCAAAGGGATCGCCCTCCTCGGGAGGGTCGAGGCCCAGCGCTGGTAGACCCCTCGCCAAACTCGAGGAAGACGTCTCGAGGGGTGTCTCTTCGGGCACCGGTGTCCGAGTCTGAAGAGGTGTGGGTCGGCGCCCTCGACGACGGCCCCTGGCCGGGCCTCCGACGACCGGTGGCCCGACGACGACCCCGGCCGGCCCGACGAAGAAACAAAACTCAAAGCCTCCTCGTCGACGGGCGACGTCGGGTCGCGCTTGACGATGTCTCCACCGTCGGCTGCTGCTCGTCGGCCTCCTCCTCGTCGGCCTCCTCCTCGTCGGCGTGGGGAGAGGGGGCCTCGCGTGGAGGGACCCCACCCCAATCGACGTTCTGCCGCCTTCCGCCCGGCATTTTGTCGAGTCCCTGCGAAGACAAAGAGTAAACCAATTAGTATTGCAAAATGAACGAAACATAATTGAAAGGTAACAATAATAACAAATTAGTATTACATGATTTAGAAATTATCTCCCGAATGGCAAAGGTCGGCGTGTAGTCATCACTATCACTATCACTAGTGTAATCATCAATGTCACCATCCTCATCATCCATCGCCCTCAGCATGTGCATCGCCCTCCACAACTCCTTCGCGCACCATCCTCCATCGTTCAAGAATTTGTAAGTCCTTAGCATCCTGCACCTCATCACCCTCGTCCTCATCGATGGCGTTGTCTACTTCCATGCCCATCAGCAAAAGAATGTCTATCTCCAAACGTCCTTCTAGCCCCTCAGGTTGATAGAACTCTTCATTGTTTGGGTCAAGGTTGTAATCATCATCGTTCGGAACAGGCGCTTTACCGTGCGGCGATACCTGCTGCACAAGGTACCAACCCGCAAGGTCCTCGTGTTTTTGGCACGCCCATGGGAGGTAATAAACTTGTGTGGCGTGTATATTAGCCACAATATAGACATCCTCTCCTCCATATACGGAATCCTGTCGAATTTCGACTTGCCCAATCGTAGGGTCTACTTTCGTGTCATCAGGATCGAACCAATGGCATTTGAATACCACTAGCTTGAGCTCTTTAGGACCCCCGAAGTTGAGCTCATATATTTCTTCGACTATGCCGTAATAGTCCTTCTTATCCAAGCCGGCGTCATTTAACTCCGGTGCACGTTGTTTTGCGGTTTGGCCGACTCTCCTCGTAGCTTCGTCGAAAGCGATAGCCATTCACATCATAAATGGTGAACGAGTTGACCCTACGGGGAAGCCATTGCCCACCGGTTTTTAAATCTTCGCACATTTCTAAGATCTGTAAGCGGGCTCGCAAGGTGAGGCCACGCACATCGTTACATTATATGTTACTAGGACCAAAGTGGAATATCAAAGTCGAACGAGGTTAGTTGGATGGTACCTTTGAGCGTAAACCGGGGAAATAAAATCGGGCATTTTTTAGAAGATTGTCTTCTTGTTGCAAGGTAGGAGCCCCATTCCTCTCCGGTGTTGACCAATAAATTCCACGAAAAAACAAGGCAAGTGGGTCGGATCGATAGGTGGAGGATAGTGACGGCGTATGGAACAAGCTCATTGAGAACTTACTGGCGATAAGGACCCACTTCGTCAAGGTTCAACAACACATAGAGCATGATAGTGCGCCATTCATCAAAGGACAAGTGCTTGTGGGTAGCTGGCGCTTCCTCTTCCGACTTGCCCTCGAAAAGGCCGAGGTTCGATGAACTCTCGTCGGCGTTGTAACGAGGGGTAGGATTGTGGGACGCCGGGAAGTTTCTCGATTATATGCGCTGTGTGAAAGGTCGACACCTCCTCTAGAATGTATGCCTGCGCCACGGGAAGGCTCAATTTTGGCTTTATTCTGCACTTTCTCCGGTACCTTGAGAGCTCTCTCGATTGGATAGCACCAATGGAACTGCACGGGGCCCCCAATCGTGCCTCGCTCGGAAGGTGCAAAATCAGGTCTTTGCATCGACAGGAAGAAGCCAGGTGGAAATATCATCTCCAACTTGCGGATCAACACGAGGTGCGGCACGCTCCGGATCGGCAATCGCATCCCGAGATAACTCCTTAGCACAAAGTCGGCGGAAGAAAAAGCTCAACTCTGCCAGGGCGCCGCCACCACCCGGCTCGGAGAGGTATCCCCGAGTCATCGCGGGAAGGATCCGCTCAATCCATATGTGGAAGTCATGACTCTTCATCCCTAAAACTTTTATAGTCCGCAAGTTCACTCCCCTACTTTCAGTTCGCCGCATACCCATCGAGGAACGATAACGTCTTCATCCACTTGTAGTACTTCCTTCCTATCGGCCCTTTTGATGATGTAGTCGGCCGGGCCCTTTTTCCATCTCTTCCCGGGGCTAGGGGTCTCTATCACTAGCTTTGGTCTATCGCCTGACATCTCTATGTCAAGTCTAGCCTTAACGTTGTCCTTTGACTTCTTAAGGTCCATGGTTGTTGCGAAGAGTGCCTCGGAGATATTCTTTTACGTGTGCATTACATCGATGTTGTGTGGAAGAAGAAGATCCTTGAAGTAGGGGAGATTAGTCAAGCCCGATATATAAGTCCACATGTGTGTGGTACCATATCCAACAAAACAACCTTTCTTTTCATCGATTTTGAGACCAGGCTAGCTCGGCAAGGACCTCTTCACCGGTCATAAACTTTGGGATGGGGTCGGTGACTTCAACACCTTTCGTGAAGTGCTTTTTGTCTAGTCTGAATTCATGGTTCTCGGGCGCGGGAATTGACGATGTTTGTCAAATGAAGAATACTTGCCACCCTTGTTCGGCCGGTGAACATCACATTTTGCCTTTGCATGTTGGGCAAGGGAACCTCCCATGAACACACCATGCGCTGAATATGCCATAAGCCGAGAAGTCATGCATTGAATATAGGTACCACACATGCATTGTAAAGTTCGTCTTTGTAGCTCGGTCGTGCGTCGGTACCCCATTTTGCCAAGCATCTTGCAATTCATCCCACTTGGGGCTGCATGAACACACCCATATTGTTGCCCGGATGCCGGGTATTATCGGCGTCAAGAACAGGTGCTTGAGCTCAAACATGACACCGGGGGAAGATTGAGAGGGATCACGAACACGGGCCAACAAGTGTACGGGGCCGCCAACATTCCGTCACGGGTTGAACCCATTCATTCGAACGCTCTGGCATACATTCGAGCCTCCATAGCTTTTTCAGGATGCATATTATCGGTGCTTCCATGCATCACCATCCGATGGGTGTACCAACTTCTCGGGGCGTATCTTTTGCCCTTCTTGTGCCATGTCATTTGTTTCGCGGACTCTTACGTCATGTACGGTAGATTTGGAGCCACGATGCGAAAAGGAAGGTGTCGTAGGACCATCTCGGGGATCTTGGACTATTTCTTCCTGCCATCACTACATTCTACCTCCACAAACCTAGAGGCTTTGCACTTTGGGCCGGTCGTTGCTTCCTTCAGTCTCCCCCTAAATAGGGCGCACCCTTTTGGACAAGCATGGTACGACTCATACGGCATCTTGAGTCCACGAAGGAGTCTCGGTGACTCGTCGTGTTCTTGGCGGGATGTGACCCTCTCAAAGCGGTTGCCAATAACGACAACGAGGGTGTCGGCCGTCTCGACTAATGCTCAATTGCGACTTCAACGCTATAAGGCGTGAAATGGCATCCAGCCGTAACCATTGTCTTCTCGTGAAGGGGCTGTTGTGCCGCCTCCATCATCTCGTAGAACGCCTTTACGGTTTCCTCGGGTTCCTCCTCCAATGCTTCATTGAACCGTGCATTGTGAAAGTCTCGCCATCATGTTCGCCATCCCAAGATCTGCACCATACTCCTCGAGGAGGGGCCTCACCACGTCCTCTCTAATACGATCGACTTCACCGTGGAAGATCCAAATGGCTATAGTTTGGGGACGAATCCGTGCTTGTAAATATCTTTGCCCATTTCAACCTTTCGTTTCTTTTTCTTGTTCTTACATTTGCTTGCGGGGACACGGCATCCGAATAGACCCTTTAGCAAATTGGGCCAAATGCATGCTCGAGAAAAGCATTGGTCCCCTAATCCATTCAAGGCTCTTACTTGCGAAGCCCGTGTACATCCACTCACGGTTATCCATCCTCTGTCATACGCCCATGTCGGCCGAGCCATATAACCAGCAATTGCATCTACCGCGGCCTTCGTACCATCTAATAGGTGAGGGATAGGTCCTAATCCCACAGGGATGCGTGAACAAGGTTAGCTTCCATGCTCGCTCCTATCCGTCTGGGAAATTCAGCGGCACCTCCGTTTGTTCTCCGATACACGTCTGGCGGGAGAGTGTGTATCCGGAGAACAATGGGGAGGTGTCTTTGCCCTCCGGCTCGGGCGGGAGGCGAGCATGGATGCTAACCCATCTACGCATCCACGAGGCTGTCCAAAAATGGACAATCCGAAAGCATATCGGTCGCAGATATGCACGATCAGCATACCAACGCCTATCTCTTTCGGACGGAGACGCCTAACGGGTCACGCTATGTAAGACAACTACAAGGGCGGGCGGAGGTGATTAATACCTACGGTGTCGGTGGAGACGCGGTGTAGCAAGACACGCGGCGCCACGGGGACGATCGGGGTTGCTTGAGTCCCTCCCACGGATCCTCCTATAAAACAAGGACAAAAAATAGTTAGTGTCGACTCAAAATTTTGGCAGCACCTCCCCTGCACGGGGAGGTTCCCAAACTCAAAAAAAACATGGCACGAAGGCCAACAACCACATGCATATACCAAATATGGGCACAAAGGCCACCAACCACCAATATGGGCACGACGAGGCCACCAACCACCAATATAACAACCACATTACTAGTAACCCTACAACTACTACTAACAACTACTTAACTACTAACACTACTAATACTAAGAGCTACTAAACTATTTACTAACTACTACTACTAACCCTACAACTAACACTACTACTTAACCACTACTACTAGTACTAACCACTACTAGAAGGATTGGGCTTACCTTGGCTATGGTCGGCGACGACGGCGTGGATCACCGCGGCGGCACGAAGAAACGACGACCGGTCGGATCGGCACTTTCTTCTTCTTCCTCCTCCCCCTTCCTCTTCTTCCTCCTCTCCTTCCTCTTCTTCCCTTCCTCCCTCTTCCTCCTCCCTTCCTCTTCTTCCTCCTCTCCCTTCCTCCTCTGCCTCTTCTTCCCTTCCTCCCTCTTCCTCCTCACCTTCCCCCTTCCTCCCTCTTCCTCCTCACCTTCCCCTTTACGCCTCTGCCGCCCGGGAACAGCGGGGCAGTGTTGGGGCGGGCGGGGAAGGCGCGGGCGGGCGTGGCGAAGCCGTGGCGCAGCCGAGAGGCTGCCGGGATCTGTGGGCCCAGCGCCGCGGTCGGCGGCGGGCGGGGTCGGCCATTGGCGAAGCGCGATCCGGGCGGCGGGCGGCCCGGATCCGTGGCGCGGCGGTGGCGGGCGGCGGCGGCGGCGGGGGCGTGTGGGCGGGCTCGGGCGGGCGGGGCGCGGGCGTGGAAATGAGGTGAAGTCGCTTGGGCTGGTCAGGATATTTATCGCCTTTCTTGCCGAGTGCCCGACAAATAAGGCACTCGGCAAAGGTGTTATTTTATTTTTAAAAAAATACTCTTTCTTGGGTGCCTTTAGTCCCAGGCACTTTCGGCAAAGAACCTCGGCAAATTATGCATTTTTTTTTGTTTTTTCGTCCCATATTTTTTTGTGTGGCCTTGGTACACTAATTACATCTCATCTTTAGAATTTGGGACAATTTCAAGTTGTTTTGCTATATTTTATGAATTATTTCTATTTTCTTGCATTTTTTACCCACTCCAAATTTGAGCTAGCGGGTACATGAAATAATGGAATTTGGTCATTCAAAAAGTATTATTCATGATGTTTGGCATATGTTTAGGCTCAATCCGGGGAACTTCATGAAATTACGAACATTTTTGTGTCGGAACATGACGATTTACATGCGGGAAAAGTGTTTTTAAATTCTATAAAATCCAAACGAAGTTTAAAAATCACGAAACTTGGCGAGGTGTCTTGTCATCTCATGAGGAGGCTATGGTAAAAATTTGAAAAAGTTTCGAGCAAGTTGTGACGTCGGATGCCTAAAAACTCGAGAGATCCCCACACTTGATCACATGTGGAGAGTGTGGAGATGTCCGAGTTTTAGCCATCTCGACGTCACAACTTCCTTTGAAACTTTTTCAAATTTTTACCACAGCCTCCTCATGAGATGACAAGACACCTCGCCAAGTTTCGTGATTTTAAACTTCGTTTGATTTTATAGAATTTAAAAAACACTTTTCCCAAGATGTAACTCGTCATGTTCGACACAAAAATGTTCGTAATTTCAATCAGTTCCTGGATTGAGCCTAAACATATGCCAAACATCATGAATAATATTTTTTGAATGACCAAATTCCATTATTTCATGTACCTGCAGTTCAAATTTGGAGTGGTCCGAAAAAATGCAAGAAAATAGAAATAATTCATGAAATATAGCAAAACAACTTGAAATTGTCCCAAATTCGAAGATGAGATGTAATTAGTGTACCAAGGCCACACAAAATATGGGACGAAAAAAAAAAAAAAATGCATAATTTGCCGAGTGCCGTGGGCACTTTCGGAAAGACCCAATTTGCCGAGTGCATATACGCGGCGCACTCGGCAAAGGATACCTAGTTTGCCGAGTGCCTAACGTCCGACACTCGGCAAAGGTGACGGAAAACGTGGCGTTTGGTCCCGTTATTCTTTCTCGAGTGTATTATTTTGCCGACGGCTACGCACTTTCGGCAAAGATATAATTTTCAGTGGGAGACACCGCCCGACGGCCCGGCACTCGGCAAAAGAAGTCTTTGCCGAGTACTTTCGGTTTGGCACTTTCGGCAAAGATGCTTTCTTTGCCGAGTGCCCGATTTTTTCTCGCAAACGATCTCGCGCTCGGCAAAGAAGCGGATTCCTCGTAGTGAATTGTATGCGCCAGTTTTAGTTTTTAGTTGAGTGCAAGCCAGTGCAAGCTGATCGAGAAGAGATAGGCTCGTGCGTGCTTTGAATATACTATAGTCTATTGTTATGTTATGGAACTTGGACAGTAAATTTGACCAATCAGTTACCTTGTTGCGTCTCGAATTGGGTTGCCAATGTGCTAACCTTGACTTTCTCAATTCAGAGAGTCTATACTACTGCACTTAGGTCCGGAAAGAATACGTGATCCGACTGTGCATATGCACGAGTGGCGGTGTATGGTGAGATAAAGGAGTAATGATGAAAAGGGACCTGCATATTATTATTAAATCAAAAGTGGATGAACAAAAATCTTTGACAAGTCCACTGCAAGGTAGAGTAATTCAAGATGCCAGATTTGCCTGCCTAACCGTACAATGATTTGCATACCTGTATCAGCCGCGCGCAAGCATGCATGATTTTTACATCCGCGCCATTTCGACTTGCATAAAGCTAGCACAACGTTTTCATAAACAAGTTGTTAATCCTAATACAAAAATACTTTTCCCTAAAACATTTTCATTAGCAGTTCTATTTTAACTGACGATGATAATAAATCGATCACGACCGGTTCACCAACCACCTCCCCACCCGACAATGCCTTCTCCCTTCCTCTTCCGTGTGATGCTATCATCTCACAAACGATTTCTACAAATGGTTAAAAAAATAGAGCTAGTTAACAAAACCATTACTACGCCATCCATCCAAGTTATTAGATTCGGCAATGAGGATCAGTGTACCATAGATAGAGAATCAGAAGGGTAGCACATAAGACTTAGATTTATACTGGTTCAAGTATGTGGTACCCTACGTCCAAATTAAAGCGGATCTCTTTGTTTCGCATCTTAGTTTACAAGGGGCCAGATGGCTAGTTTTGTGGGGTTGCTACAAACGAATATTAGATCTTAGCTAGGATACCGATCGGGGGTGAGGTTATGGATATAGTCCAATCAATTTACATGTAGGTTTCCTTGTTTGTTAGGAGATCTGGAAGAGGAGTTTTTATTTCCTAAGGCGGTTTGTAAGCTATAGCGTTTCCAAAGTTAGAGAGGAAAGAGACCCTTCAAATTTATTTCTATAGTAGTGAGACTAGTAGTGAGCTGAGATACCACACTCTCCCTCTTAGATCGACACATGGCTGTACCTGTACGTTCATCGTCGTTTGGGCATTTGTGTTGTAGATCGCTCTGTACTTGTGGTCCTATATATAACTCCAAATAGGAGATCCCCACTATTTCCCTAAAGGAGTTACCGGTACGGCGTGATTGGTCCATAGCATTAGTAACTGAAACGTAGCAAAGGCACATTCGTGCGCGTCGTGGGCTGGGCCTTTTCCCCCGTCCGGGTAGAATCGTTTCGTCCCCGTTGGTCATGCGTTGTCCTCGACCGTATCCCCATCCACACCGACGGCGGCGGAGCGGCCGTTTTCCCTTCCTCGGCTCCGCCTCTTCCCCTCCCATCTTCACGTCGTCAATGAATGCATCCCCATTCCAACCCTCGGCGTCCACTCGCCTCCTCCCTCCACGCGCATAAATCGAGGTCCTCTTCCCCTACCCTATGTCGAGTCGCCGGCCTCTTCCCCTCCCAATCCCTCGAGATCCGCCGCCTCCCGTCCACGACGATGCTGTGGGACTCCACGACGAGGAACGGCAGCATGGCCATGGAGGACGAGGAACCCGCAGCTGCGCCATCCGCCGATACTCCGACTTCTACTATGACGCCGCCGGGTTCCCCCGGTTCCCATCCCTGGGGCGCGACGCGGCGGCTCTGAAGCAGCTACCGTCCTTGACGGAGTCGTCGGGGCGCTCAAGGGGCCTGTGCGTCAGACATGACTGCGCCAGGTGCGTCAGCGGCAGCAAGACCAGGTAGTCCGTCAGGTTCGCCGCCGTTGAGAGCGTCGTCTCTGGAGAGGGCAAGCACTCCGTCGTCGTCTCCACGTACGTTCGTGACCCGGCAGCCCAATCGATCGTTTACGTGAATGGTTAAGTACTGACAGTTTGATATGATTGATTATGCAGGCTTGAGGTTGAGATGGAGGAGATGGAGGCTCCGGCGGCCTCGGCAACCAAGGACGCCCCAACAGCAGGGTGGTGCGAGTTGGGGAGCTGTTTGGGATCGTCGTCGCCGACGGCGTGGTGGCCGCGCTTCTGCGGATGCCACGGATGCGGCTGCCATTGCAAAGGCTGCACACCGCTCCATCCTCTCCTTCGGCAGCATCTGTTCTTCCCAATTTTGAAAGGGCATGTTGAAATTCGCATCGATTTAAGTTACATTTGCTTTGGTACCTTTGTGTTTAGATTGCTTTTATACCCTACAGAATCGAGCCCTTTTATAAGGTTTATATTTATACCCTTCAAATATCAGGTATGTAAGGTATTCTCTGAACCTGCAAATATCAGGTAACAAATATTTGATGCTGAATTGAGCCCACTTAGTGATAATGTTTTTATTTTGTTCAAATTCCCCTCTATTTCAATGCAGCAATTATTATGTTTATAAGTGTTTGGTTGACAACCCTACTTATTATCATGTTTATAAGTGTTTGGTTGATAACCCTACTTATTTTTTCATATGGATCATGATACCTGTGTGAAGATCAAGATTATATTTTCATCTCATACAGATTTCCCTCTACTTGGATGCAGGATATATGAGGTATCAAATAACCACCCCCCCACCCTCGCGGATAGTCATTATGGTGTTCACTATTTGAAGCAGGTTGGTCTCCAATCGATTTCCAGTTGCATCTATTTCATTTGGTTGTACTTGGTAAGCCTTTGTTCCCCCTCCAGTTTTTAAATTTCATTTTGTGTTATAAATTACATTGCTTTTATGCATCCCTATATATGGATCATGCTACCTGCGTGCAGACAGTTTCTTTAAATTTTTTTGCTTCACACCAGTAGGGAAAGAGACAATTATTTCTTTATTCGTCTTTTAGGCATTTGTCAATTGGTGAAGAAAATAGCCCCGCATATCCAGACATGTCGCTGCCACCTCCCAGAAGAGGTAGCCTGATAATAATTCTACTGCTCCTTTCATCTACTTCTACTTCAAGTAGCCTGATAATAATAGTTCCCTGAGATTGCTCATTTAAAAGAAACTATTTACTTCCTGTACTTTGGTTCTAAATAGCTCAATCATTCTGAAAACCTTAGGTGAAAAGAGCAGCTGCAGAGGATGGGAGAACACCCAGCATTTGGGGAGACCTTCACCCATTAAGGTGCAAGCATCCAGATGATTTCTTCAGATAACTACTATCAATATAATACATTTTGACAAAATGTTGGTTTGTGTCAGGCTTCAAGTCGAGCTAACAGCTTTAAGGTTTTGAAATTTGTTTGTGGTGATAGGTTATTCGTACGATGTGTCAACTGCAGATGTTTCAGCAGATCAGTATCACCATTACAAAGTCTTACAGTAGGCAGTAGCAGCTTCAGAATTGTGTTGGACATCAGGGAAGCATTAAACTTATTTTATTGTCAGGAAGATGTGAAGCTCATTGCTTGGCCAAGGCTAATTTCAGCTTACAGATAAACCAATGCGTGGACACTATTAATTCCAGCACTGCATATCTAAAACATGTTTAATACTCCTCTTAAGGAAAAACAATACATGGCTTAGCCATTCGATGCAATTATCAGCACTACTGGCTGCTGCTCCATTTAACTGCTCTCTTGCAAAGATTCCAGGTGCACTTTATTTTTACACGCATCGATAGAAGTGATTGAACCTAACTTCCACACCTGTTCAATCAACTTGCTCTGTTTGCATAGCTGTCAGCAGCAGCCATACAAATTTCACTTACAACCAAAGTTCCATTACAGCATGGATAGGTCTAGCAAAAAAAAAAAAAAAAAAAAAAAACTGGTGGCAGCAGCCACATAAAATTCATTACTAACTTTTTTTTGTTTTCTCGACCGTTCACCATTTTGTGGAGAAGATTTTGTTAACCTTACACATTCGTAAATCAGAAAAAAAATACTATGATCTGTTTTGATTAATGCGTTCAAGACAAAACAGCCCTACTTAACTAATATTAAATTAAATAAAAAGAAAAAAAACCCATAAACTTTTTGTGTTTTATTTATTAGTTAATATTAGAACTAAGATAAAAATTAGCTCTGTAGATTCAATACACTGTTATTTCAACTATCTGTAATAAGAGCTTTTTTATCCCTATCAAAGTATATGATATCATAGAAATTTCTCTTATGATCGATTACGTTTTTTTTATTTCCCGCAAAGAACGCGGTGAGGTTCCCTAGTATCCTATATCAGTATATCCTATCCAGGGGCGAATCTACAGCTTACCGTCAGGGTCGGCTGACCCCGGTAAATTCTGAAAATTCCAGTGGAACATCACTATTTATAGTGCTAATTAGTGCCTAATAGCCACATCAAGACCCCGATGATCATCTGGCCTAGATTCGCCCCTGATCCTATCAGCGGTTAGCGTATATATCTGCTGCATGGTACAATGAAGGCAAGCGTGTACGACAGGCGCCGGGAAAGCAGCAGCATGGCAGCATGGGCGGGCGCCGAATTTGCTGATCCGTCCGGATGTGTATCACGTTGCAGGATCGGAGTATATATTGCGGCTTGGCCGGCGAGTCGAGACCACCACCGCACGCGGATAGATAGATATCCTGCGATTCAATTCCCTGCGGCGGCAGCGACGGCGACGGCGACGGCGACGGTGGCATGCACGCCGCAGCGGTTGTGGCCCATCCAGGGACAAAGATCGTGTGTCGTGGCGCAGCGACCTCCAAGTCTGCGTTGCGCACGCAGCAGGTAGCAAGAACAACTGGAGCCCGGAGGCGATCAGGCCGACCGGCACCGGCCTTCTGGCACCTCCCTCCTCCTGGCATGCATGCAGTGCAGCTGGCATTTCTCTCGCTGCCATTCGATCAGCTGCAGAGCCCAGTGCGTACAAGCACGTCCGGCCAAGATCCGAATGGCACGGTCCTTGCAGAGGAATGAGTGAAAGATATGTGTATCCTATTCCTATCCGATTCTTAATTCCAAATGATTTCTTGTCAGGTTTGGATAACGCATATACTAGTTCTAGTATATCCTATTCGCATGTACACTCCCCAGCAGCTAACGTGCTGCTGTGTGGAAATAAATTTTAGAAATGCTATCCCTCGGTGGTTTTGCAAATAAATTTATGCGCCAGTCGACGGACGCTTCCTTTAGTTCCTTGTGTCCGGTAGTACGTGCAGCGGCCGGCCGGACATGAGCACGGGCAGCGGATCGATGCGCCTCGATCAGCCAACCTGTGGCTGACCGACCGACCGGCGACCGAGGCCGAACGCCGCCGCCCATCATGTCATGCGTCGCCCCGGCCCGCTCGTCGTCAAATCAACGACCGAAAGACACCGGCGGCTAGTAGACGTTAGGTGCAGAGCGGGCAGGAAATCGCGCGCGACGCGACGACGGCCGTGGTGGGAGTGGGACTGTGAAGTGACGCGCCCACATGCCTGCACCTGGGCTGGCCTGGAACCGGAAGCCTTTTTCTTGGTTCCCTTTTCCTTTCCCCGTGCCAAATCAGTGCAAGGGGCTGCTGGTTATCGTTCCTTCAGACACCCCGATCGGCCGATCCGATCTCACCACGCCGACCATTCGCCATATGCATGATTGGCTCGGTCGCCACTGCCGCCGCCGTTTTCCTGTAGCCGTGCCGGAGAAGCCGGTCCGGAGCCAGGCCGATCACCGCCGATCGAGAGATCGAACAGGAGTCCTGTTACAGGACGGATGGTGCCGCGGCAGGGGCGCTGCATGCATGCACCATGCCATGCGCGCGGCACCGTGGTGGCCTCAGATGTTGGCGTCACGGTGGTTGCGACGACGGTGGACCAGACCACGGCGGCCCGACCTAGCCAACCAGCCACCCAGCAGCTGCCTGCATGCTCGCTCTAGGTAGCTGATAGGCTTTCGCTCTCCGCGCTGCCCTGTCCCTTTCGCTCTCGGCTCTCCCCACCACCGGGCAGGGTCGATTTCCACACACTTGACACTTCTTGACACCAGTCACCAGCTGCATGCATCGCATCTACTATCTTGTACTGTCTCACTTCAAGTGGGCTGCTGCGCCTGGGCACGACAGCCCGATCTCGGGTCCTGCCGGCCTTCCCCTTCATGGGATGGATGGATGATGGGAGCCGGATGCGCGCACACATTTGACTTTTCCTTGGCCTATTCCACTGTTCCTTTAGCTCTAGCATATCAACATGCAAAATGAGACCACTCTACTTATTAATTTGGTCCCTTTCATATTACTGGTATTACTAATTGAAAGATTACAAATTACTACTTCAAGGTCTACTCCTAGTACTATTTAAAGGCTCCAAATTCCTCATATTGACGACAAGATCCCCCCCAACCCCCCCCCCCAGGAATTCTTACAAGACTCTAATCATCATTATTTTTGAAAAATGACTCTAATCATCATTGACAAGACATAGTCATTGATATGTTCTTTTTAAGAAATTTTACCCACGTGTGCCATTAAAAAGTAGGTTGGCATTACACCATAATCTTTTATCTTTTACCAAACAGTTTGGCTAATTATATCTTAATTTCCCTAAAAGTTTGACTAATTATTAGCTGAATACCAAACTAACGATTACTTCCTCCGTTCCAAATTATAAGTCTTTAGACTTTTTTCGTTCATCTATTTAGTTATGTATCTAGATATAACTAAATTGATAACCAAAAAATCAAAAACAACTTATAATTTAGAACAGAGGCAAGATTTTGACTAGCTGAACAAAACTAGCTAATCATAGCTTATATTACTTGTGGTTTATTACCTAGCTAACTACTATCTGACAATGAATCTAAACAGGCCTAGTTTTGAATCCTTGTGTTTATCCATTGCGATGTAAGTGTAGATTGGGAGTGTACAAACATACTCTACTAATTGATTGAAACATGCAAATTTTACCAAGCTCATGGCCCAACTAACAAAGGCGCGGCTGACATGTCTTGTCACTCATCAGCCGCTGGTCTAAATGAAACGTTTGTAAAATAGGAGTGTGTTTATATATACTCCCTCCGTCCCATAAAGAATGACGTTGTGGAAAGCGTGCGGTCAAACTTTCTCAACTTTAACTAAGTTTGTAAAAAATACGTGCAACATTTAAATGTTCAAATAAATTTGTTAAAAATCTAGACTGAAAGATCTTTCCGATGATACTAATTACTTGACATAAATATTTATATATTTTAATATATAATTGCCGACATTTTGAAAACGTTGACTTCTTGAGAAACGAGAATGACATTTATTTTGGGACAGATGGAGTACTGAAAAATTGACACTGTAGCACTTAGTTTA
This sequence comes from Hyparrhenia diplandra, assembly GCA_015847255.1. NCBI lineage: Eukaryota > Viridiplantae > Streptophyta > Magnoliopsida > Poales > Poaceae > Hyparrhenia > Hyparrhenia diplandra. The sequence goes on along the minus strand of JADLZK010011157.1, from coordinate 31,104 downwards.
GCTAATTATTAACCGAATATCAAACTAACAATTACTTCCTCTGTTTCAAATTATAAATCGTTTTAATTTTTTTGGTTCATCCATTTATTTATGTACGTAGATATAACTAAATGGATAACCAAAAAGTCAAAACTAAATTTAGAACAAAGGCAGTATTTGACTAGCTGAACAAAACTAGCTAATCGCAGATTATATTACTTGTGGTTTATTAGCTAGCTAACTACTAGCAGACAATTAATCTAAACAGGCCTAAGTTTAGGATTCTTGTTTATCCATTGTGATTTAAGTGTAGATTGGGAGTGTACATATAGATGAGGAGGGCGCAAATAATTCTCATAAGAATAAGAGCAGAGCGTGCGCAGCCTACTAATAATTGATTGAAACGTGCAAAATTTACCAAGCTCAAGGCCCAACTAACACAAGGCGCGACTGACATGTCTTGTCACTCACCAGCCGCTGGTCTAAATGAAACGTTTGAAAAAATAGAACAAACTACCGTCAGCTGGAAAATAAAATTGCCTGTGGTGGTGCTGTCATACTGCATGAAGAGATTGGCACTACAGTGTCGCCATGTTGCGCGGTAGGTTGGCATGCAGGACCGGGCGGGGCAGGAGGGAGGGCGGTGGGGGAGCCTAGCTAGCTAGGGAGGCTATGCGTGAATGTCCTGTACTGCGTCGCCGATCGATCGGCAGCATGCACGAGCGCCATGATTGTCGTCCCCGGCCGGCTTTAGAGAGGTCCTAATCGGCGTTAGGCCCGGATCGATCGGGTAGGCCGGGGCGGTTTCTGAATTGACAAGACCAAGCTAGTAGTGGAATTATTTGCATATTCATGCGTGTAAGTGTCTGTAAATCACTGGGTCAGATCGATCAGTAGAGGAGGTTTCTGAATTGACAAGACCAAGGGAGATGGCAAATAATTCCACTGCTAGCGCGCACAGTCCTCAATTCATCCAACGTTCACGTTCCTAACAGATGGACGGACGTACTGTACGGCAAAGCCGTGCTGCAGCCGTGGGTGCCACACAAACACCGGCACGAGCTGCGAGAGGTAGATCTGAACATCGCTGTTGGTGTTGGGGAGGAACAGCACCGGCCGGCCAGCAGCGCAGTGCTCGGTCGGTCGATCGATCTGCCACCAATCACCTTTAGGTTGGCAATCGATCGGTTTAAAAGTTCAGAAAACGCTATATATGCCATGGTTGTGGTTTCTGCAGGTTTGTGAAAATCCAGTGAGAGTCGAGCTAGTGTGAACTGCCCTGACTCTTGAGTTCGCCGTGGCTGACAACTGGGCTGCAGATTAATCCCAGGTTTTTACTAGGCTGGCATAGAATAGGATCGCGGGAAGAATTAACAAGCAACAACACGGCACTGCATCCTGCAAAAGTTAGAGGTGTGAATGCCCATCCATCGTCTGGTGGGCTTCCAAGCTCCCGGGAGGCGAGGCGAGCTGTCTCCTCATCCCTTTCTCTACTTGCATTGTATGGCGCAGCACGCATGCATGCACACTTATCCATCAGTCTCCCTGGTCACACAGATCCTATCCTCTTGCACTTGCTCGCTCGCGGTTCTTGCAACTCGATACGATCCCCGACAAGCTAGCTTGTTCCAATTATATATCGATCCAGCCAGAGAGAATTCTTCTGAATTCCAACCGCAAGCTAGTCATATAATTCAGCTGCTAGATGTATATATCCACTTGAATTCCTGCTGCCCCCACCGGCCGGCCACTGTAATGCTTTTGTCGCTGCATGCATGCATGGTTACTGGTACACACATGTACTTGGAGCCTGCCTGTAACTCGATGCGGCTGCGGCTGGGAGGTGAGGAGAAACGGCCAGTGCCGACGATTAGGCCATGATTGCAAGCATTGCAGGGCCATGTGTGCACAGCACTGCACTGGCACTGCATGCTCATCTCACTCCGCTGCTGGAGCCCCTGGACCCTGAGAAATTCATTCGCGCCTGCTTGGAAGCATTTGGGCATTCAATCCCAATCCACGCCTGCCCATGTTCTGTGGGTGCCAGGCCAGGTCTCCTGACAAGCTCGCAATCGCATCGCAGTGCTGCTGCTGCAGCTCACTCACCTGACCATGTCAATTGGCATATGTATCCGATCCTTATCAACATTCAACAACCGCTGCGCCGCTGTCCGGTTAAAAGCGGCCATGCAGTGCAGTCCCAGTCGCAGCCAGATTCTGATTCTTTACACGCATGGATGGAGGAAACCACCTGCCAAATCAATCTGCACCCGTCCTGGAGGCACATCTCTTTCCCTCACGATGAATGCCATTCATGGTCGCTTCGTCCATGGGTGAATCTGCCATGATGGCCTGCACTTTTCGGGGCCGACTGCCTCACTGGCACTTGATCACCAGCTAGCTATTATGGCGGATTTAGTCGCACGATCTGTAATTGTCTTGGAGCATTATGAGGGACTTACTGTCAGTGGTTGTTGCATCACTAGTAGCTACACAAGGAAACAGCACCAGGGTCCATGGGAGATTCGGATTCGGAGGAGGATCGATGCTAACGTGTCGGCCACCCATTGCCCGCGGCTCATGTTAATTTGCAGGACAAAAAAACACCTTTACTTATGACACAGACAATTCTGAGAGATGTTTGTCCGATGTTAATCAGTTTGGTAGCCGAATTGAATGAGTATGTTTGCCCCCACGGAACAGTACGACGATCGTCGTCTCAACTTGAGTCCTCCTGGGACTTACTTGGAGGCTGCTGATGAGATGCGTTCTCTGCATAATTCTACTACTCATGCATATGCTGCGACCTAATCAGTAGGAATAGGATATAGTAGTACCAAAGGATTGTTCTTTGCCGACGGAGATAACATATACAAACATGTCAACTCATAGGTTGTGATTCAAAAATAATCTACAAATAAAAGAGTAGGGATTCAATTAATTGACAGGGTGGTCCAGGTCATCTGGCATGTATATAGTATATATATATAATAACAAAGCACTATATATATGATAATAAACCAAATCCTTGTTACTGCTTAGCAGCTATAGATAGATAGAAGTTGATAGATTACATCAATTCTTTCAAGGTGGTAGAAAAACAAAAGAGAGCTAAGCTAAGCTAAGGCTAGGCTAGAAAGAAGACAATCATGGCCGAATACTGTCACTTGGGATAGCTCCTCTCCTTCCACTCAGAATCTGAGATGATATATATACATAAAAAAACACACATACAAACACACAGAGAGATTTCTTTCAGAGGCACGAGGCGACAACTGTTCAGCCGTCAGGGAAAGAGTATGATCAGATATTGTTATCGGTCTTCAAATTAATACGTCTGTCAACCCTTTTCTCAAACGAAATAAATATGTCTGTCAACCGAATCATCACAATTTAATTTGAAAGTAAGATAAGAAGAAAAAAAAAGGAAGAGAAAAAGAAAACTCGTGGTGCGGATTGGTAACCGGCCAAACAAGAGCATCGGCATCTGCAGCTGCAGTACGAGGTCGCTGACACTGAGGGCTTGAATCAGACCACCTGATCGTATCGCATTTCCGATCTTGAGCTCACATGGCCACCTGCAGATCGCCAACGTCATGTTGTTCTTGGCACTTGGCAGCCACCCCTCCATCTCCATAGCTGGCGAAAGCATTTGACCTCGAGTAAGTAAATCGCCTCCACGATCGATCCGGGTCGCCGCTGACCTCCCCATGCTATCTCTTAAAACGTGACCAGAAATGAGGGCGAGGTCAGAGTCAGACGCCGAGACAAAAAGACGGCGATGCATATCCAGGCTGACTAGGACACGTACTACAGTGACAACGGCCGGGAGGAGGTGAACGCGTACAGTGCCTGGCATTTAAGGGTGTCAGTGTTTGTCAGAGCTCCGTGGAATGGAGATCTTCTGTGATCTTGCCAGTTTAGCAAATCTTCAGAGTATTTTCTAGATTAAGGAACCAAGCATTAAACAATAAAAGTCAACCTTAACATACATGTCTATAACGAGGAAGCATTCGGAGCTCCACCAAGCATATTAAGTCTCGACAAGTAGTAATCGAGATGCAATCTTGAGCCCGAATATTCAGAAATGGGAGAGACCCAAGATCGTCGAGCCTCTGCTGCATCTGCAAATAATAATAATCCTATCTGAATATTCTACCAAGTCTGACTTCTTCTCGACATTAGAGTGTCACAAAATAGGATATACAATTGTATGTTTTGACAGAGAATCTCTAGGTATATGAATATCATGCATGCTTGCAGCGCATAATGCTATATATATTATATATACTCCAACGGAGTACTTCGTATATATATTAAAATCGATGACTTCTCAGCCTCGTGGAAAGCCAGAATAAGCTTGTATATTACATTTATTTTTTTATAAGCATATTATATTTCCCACTTTCGCCGATAGCTTTAGGACATGCATGGGTTTAATTCGTGGCTGAGAAAATTCTGGAAAGATATTTGTCTGGAGAAAATGCGAATGAAATCCAGTCAGCGTAGCGTAGTTGGATGCACCTGCTTTGAGCTAGGAAAAGCGTCGTGCGTGTTTGGAAGAACAACGCCCTATTGCGTCTTCACCGCTGTGAATGGGCGTGTCGACCATTTGGAGGAAATCCGCATGTGTGGGAGGCAGATGGATCCATCGAGCCAACGACAGCGAGCAGCGAGGGAAATTAAAGCTATGTCTGAAAGAGTGGCCGCTTCAGAGGGGGAAGCGAGAAAGCTGTTCGGCATCGGCCCATCGCTCGGCACTGTAGATGGAGATGGATGGCTCGGTCGCCGTCACCTGTCACGGCCAGGTTTACGAGACCACGAATGCCACCGGCGTCATCGCCGTGTTTTCAACTTGGCTTCAGCGCACCGGTTAGGAAAGCAAACCACGTCCCTCGGCGTCTTCAAAGAGTTCCTGCCGAACTGCCGATTATACATGTGGATATGAGGGCACATCTCATTTTTTCGACGAGTTAAGTTATCTTAAATTTAATTAGAATTATAGAGAAAGTTATCAACATTTATATTTTCTATAATATGTATACTAAAAAATGTATTTCATTGTTTTTTTTTGAAAATTAGTGTAAAAAGTTTAACTTGGAACCAGCCAACACTTGAAACTCATTTATTTCCGCCTATGGGCTTAATCCCTGGTCATTAATTAGACTCGAGGTTGTCAACACCTATTACTAGGATCTTGTACATGGGTAGAGACAGGCATGTCAAGTACAACTAGGCTAGCTAGGCTAGCCTGTCTTGAGGTCGGAACTCGACCTTTTATGGAGTATTTTGCTCGTGAATTCAAATGTTGACTGAGCACACTTAAATGTACAACCATTTTATGTATAATAACTCGAGTACAACTAAGAGTTAGTTTTTTTAGAAACACAACTAACAGTTAGGTGGCTTGAAATCAGTTGGACGAATGCCCATTAATAATAACAAATGGTTAGGTTTTCCTCTCCTTCCTCAAGCCTCACCATCCCCCACCCCTTTCCCCTTTTTTCACTTTCCTCATCTGATTGTGCCCCTTCTCCAATTCCAGTGTCCTACTAACAAAGTTTGGTTCTTGAATTGGGGGCAGGGTTTGGATCGAGACTCACTGAATATCATGTCAAAGATTCGAGGGAATACTCAATAAAGTGAAACTCAATTATTTCCGCCTATGAGCTTAATCTCTTGACATTAATTTGACTCGAGGTTGTCAACACCTCTACACTTTTATTACTAGAATCATGCAAATGAGTGGAGACAGGCGTGTCAAGTACAACTCAGTATAGGCTAGTTGAGGGCAAAATAAGAAGTAATTGATGACATAAAAAAACAAAAAGAGATGAACCTTACATGTAGATGAAACAGATAACCATTTAGGTATATGGATATGAAAAAATATCCTTTTGTAGAATAGCTAGGTTCTTAATGTTGGCAATAGAGGTTTAATTATGTGCGCCACATAAGTACCGACTTGGTTCGTGCCAAGGGCATGTAGCAAACTATGGTCGTTAGCACTCAAAGATGACGCCCCAGATTACTACTTAGCACATACTTAACAAAAGCCTGAAACTAAAATGTGTCACAAAGATACTTTAATTATAGATAAAAGAGTAGATATGCATAGGTGTTCCCATGTTTGGCAAGTGTGCCCACATGTTCATCGAACTATAGCCCCCGCACACGGTGTTAGACATCGGTGACGTGACCCATGTAGCGTTAAATATAGTGACGTAAGTTATTATCGTGAACAAAGCCTCAAACTAAAATGTGTTAGATAGTTAATTTAATTATGGAGAAAAGAGTAGATATGCGAGAGGTGTTCCCTTGTTTGGCAAGTGTGCCCACATGTTCATCCATTGTAGCCCCGCGCTGCGATGTTATAGACATTAGTGATGTACGCGACTCATGTAGCTTGTGTGTAGCGGCATAAGTTATTATCATAAACAAAGCCTCATACTCAAATGTGTCACACAGATACTTAAATTGTAGAGAAAAAGAGTAGATATGCACAGGTGTTTCCCTGTTTGGCAAGTGTGGCCACACATTCTTGCTAAGTTGAAGACCAACTTATTAGAAAGTAAGATAAAAATATACATATAACAAAGACAAATTTGTATGGGCATCGAACTAAAAGGGCCTAATCACTACGACAAACTTATATCCATGGAACAATGTGTTTATTACGCCTACTGATGCTTTGTTCTCGTACTTTGTTTCGTTCCCCATGTGAGAGTATGATGTGGAGTGAGTACCTCTTTGACATCGGCTATCTTGTGCGTGATAGCCAAATCATTATTATGCGTGCACATTTGTTGTCACTCGGTATGACACTAGCTTTGCGTGGGTAGGTGTTGAGATAACGGTGCTTGGCAACCGTGTCGTTGTCATCGTATGAAGGAGACAAGGAAAGGCATGAGATTGCCGGCGAGGTAGTGGCGGCGGGCGTGGGGTCGCCAACAAAGTAGTTGATTAGTAATACTGAAAGGGCGGGGAAGAAACAAAGTGGGGTGGTGAGATTACCGATGAGGTAGCCACTAGATAATGTGTAGTGGAGATAGGAGGTGATGTAATTGAAGAGGAGCAAGAAGGGTCTAAAGAAAGAGAGAAATCCACGCGCCACCATTGGAAATATCATGTGTGTGTGTGTGTGTCAATTATGGGTCCCGTGCGTGATAGCCCATTGAGTGGGGGTGGTGAGGTTGACGATGAGGTAGCCGGTGGCCAATATGCAATAGAGATCGGAGGTGATGTAGTTAACAAGAGAACGGAAAGTTGAAGAGAAATAAGAAAGGTCTTGAGAAAGTGAGATATCCACGTGTCGCCATCGGAAATATCGCATGTGCGTGTCAATTAAGGGTCCTGTGTGTGATAGCCCATTGAGTTGGGTGGTGAGATTGTCGATGAAGTAACCATTGGCCAATATGCAGTGGAGATCACAGGCAATGGAGTTGACGAGAGAAAGGAAAGCTGAAGAGGAATAAGAAAGGTCTAGGGAAAGAGTGAAACCCGCACACCGCCATCGTAAATTCACATGTGTGTGTCAATTAAGGGTCTTGTGTGTGATACCATTGAGTGGGGTGATGAGACTACCGATGGGGTAGCCGATGACCAATATGCAGTGGAGATAGGAGGCAATGCAGTTGACAAGAGAAAGGAAAGTTGAAGAGGAATAAGAAAGGTTTAGAGAAAGAGAGAATTACACATGCTGTCATTGTTAATATCTCATGTGTGTGTGTGTGTGTGTGTGTGTGTCAATTAAGGGTCCTGTGTGCGATAGTTGATTGTAACAAAACTCTAAGAAGAAAGAAATTCACACACACTCATGAGATATATTGCATGCGCGTGTCGATTAAGGGCCATTTGTGTGATAGTCCACCGTAACAAAACTCTAGAGGGAGAAATCCACTCGTCACAATCAAATTATCGCAGGTGTGTATTAATGGTCCTATGTGATAGCCCATTGTAACAAAACTCTTGAGAGAGAAATCCACGCCGCCGCCATCGGAAATATCGTGTGTGTGTGTGTATGTGTGTGTCAACTAAGGGTCCTCTGTGTGATAGCCGATTGTAACAAAACTCTTGAGAGAGAAAAAATCCACGCGCCGCCATAAAAAATATCGCGTGTGTGTCGATTAAGGGTCTTGTGTGATAGCCGATTGTAACAAAACTCTAAGAGACGCAATGCATGCGTGCCCATCAGAAATATTACATGTGCGTATCAATTAAGAGGGTCCTCTATGTGATAGCCCATTGTAACAAAACTCTATAGAGAAAGTCGGCGCCCTGATCGAAATATCGCATGTGCGTTTAAATTTAAGGCCCTATATGATAGCCCAAGTGTAACAAAAACTCCTGCGAGAGAAGAGAGAAATCCACGCACCGCCATCGGAAGTTGTGTGTGTGCATGTGTGACCGTGTGTGAACAAAACTCTTGAGTCATGACTTGTCGCAATGGGCTCAACTTTAGATTGTGATAGCCCATCGTAACAAAACTCTAGAGAGAGAAATCCACTTGCCGCGATCAAATTATCGCAAGTGCGTATTAAAGGCCCTACGTGATAGCCCATTGTAATAAAACTCTTGAGATATAGAAATCCACGCGCCGCCATCGGAAATATCGTGTGTGTCAACTAAGGGTCCTCTGTGTGATAGCCAATTGTAACAAAACTCTTGAGAGAGAAAAATCCATGCGCCGCCATCGGAAATATGGCGTGTGTGTCAATTAAGGGTCCTGTGTGATGACCAATTGTAACAAAACTCTAAGAGATAGAAATGCATGCGCGCCCATCAGAAATACTACATGTGTGTGTGTCAATTAAGAGGACCCTTTGTATGATAGCCCAATGTAACAAAACTCTAGAGAGAAGTCACGCGCGCTGCGATCGAAATATCGCATGTGCATGTCAAATGAAGGCCCTATATGATAGCCTCAGTGTAACAAAAACTCTTGAGAGAGAAGAGAGAAATCGACGCGCCTATTGCGTGTGTGTGTATGACCCTGTGTGAACAAAAGTCTTGAGTCGTGACTTGTCCCAATGGGCTCAACTTTCGATTGTGATCGCTATTAGTCACACGTAACATAATGGTGGCGCTGAGTTTGAGGCTTTAAGAACAGGGGAAGCAGTACATCGACAACGGTTTTTGTTGCTATCGTCACAAAACCTTGTTTTTTCGCACGTGTGACATCAAGTCGCGCTGATGAATTAGTTGAGATAATGATAATGCTTTGGTGTATCGATATTAAGTTCTAGTCGCTGCAAACCTCTTCTTTTCTCACACGTTACTAGTATAGCAACAAGCTTAAAGTCTGTCGTGTACCTTTTTGCGTCATAGCTGGATCTCTCTGCGCTGTGGGCCAAGCGAGCAATCCCGTCGATTTACACCGAAACCATTTTCCCGTTGGGCCCATGGAAAATCCATCTAAACGATAGAATGTTGTCATGCGCTGCGACTGCGAGCATCTATATAAACCACAACACTGGCAGTGCCAGCGCCCCGTCCTTGCCACCACAGCAGCCCACAGACGTGGCCCCTGCCTGGCTCTGCAGCAAAGAAACCAGAGGACACTTCACGCAGGCCGTGCACTAGCGTCATGGCGACGTGCCAGTGCCCGGAGCCGGCGCAATGCCACCACAGGCCGCTCCTCTCGACGGCCATGACCTACCCTAAGCTGCACGACCGCCCGAAGCCGGCGCCCGGCGGCGTCCTCGCCGAGGTGGCCGCCATCCTCTGCCTCACCGGGCCAATGGTCGGCGCGGGGATCCTGTTCTACATGCGCTCCCTGGTGTCCATGGTGTTCCTCGGCCGCCTCGGCCAGCTTCCCCTCGCCGGCGGCTCCCTCGCGCTCGGCTTCGCCAACATCACCGGCTACTCCGTCCTCTCCGGCCTCGCCGGCGGGATGGACCCCGTCTGCGCCCAGGCGTTCGGCGCGGGGCGGACGGACCTCCTCCGCACCGCGCTCCGGCGCACCGTCCTGCTGCTCCTGGCCGCGTGCGTGCCCATCGCCATGCTCTGGGTGGCCATGCACCGGGTCCTCGTCTCCACGGGACAGGACCCTGACATCGCCGCCGCGGCGTACGTCTACATCCTGTGCTGCCTCCCCGACCTCGTGGTGCAGTGCTTCCTCCACCCGATCCGCATCTACCTGCGCGCGCAGTCTGTCACGCTGCCGCTCACCTACGGCGCCGCCGCGGCGCTGCTCCTCCACGTGCCCATCAACTTCCTCCTCGTGGGCGTTCTCGGCCTCGGCATCCGTGGCGTCGCGCTCGGCGGGGTCTGGACCAACCTCAACTTCCTGCTGTTCCTCGTGGCGTACGTCTACTTCAGCGGAATGTACGGCGCCCGTGGCGATGACGGCGTCGCCAAGAAGGGCGGCGCGTCCGTGGCGGCGCCGCCAGCCGAGGAGGAGGAGAGCGCCAAGGAGTGGTGGAGCCTGGTGAGGCTGTGCGTGCACAGCTGCATGTCCGTATGCCTGGAGTGGTGGTGGTACGAGATCATGGTGCTGCTCTGCGGCGTGCTCATCGACCCCAAGGCGGCGGTGGCGGCCATGGGCGTGCTCATCCAGACGACGTCGCTGATCTACATCTTCCCGCATTCGCTCGGCTGCGCCGTGACCACGCGCATCGGGAACGAGCTGGGCGGCAGGAGGCCGGAGCGCGCGCGCCTCGTCGCGCGCGTCGGGCTCGGCCTGGGCGCCGCGCTCGGCGTCGTGGCCTGCGCATTCGCCGTGTCCGTGAGGGGCGCCTGGGCGCGGATGTTCACCGCGGACGAGGCCATCCTGAAGCTGGCGGCGGCGGCGCTCCCGCTGCTGGGCATGGCGGAGCTGGGGAACTGCCCGCAGACGGCCGGCTGCGGCGTGCTGCGCGGCAGCGCGCGGCCCGAGAAGGCGGCGAGGATCAACGTCTCGGCGTTCTACGGCGTGGGGATGCCCGTGGCGCTGGCGCTGGCGTTCTGGCCCGTCGGGCTGGACTTCCGCGGCATGTGGGGCGGCATGCTGGCGGCGCAGCTCGTGTGCGCCGCGCTCATGCTGCGCGCCGTGCTCGGCACCGACTGGGCGGAGCAGACGGAGCGCGCCCGCCAGCTCACCGGCGGGCGGGGCGGCGCCTCTGACGTGGCCGGCATTGTCGACGACGACAAAACAAGCCATGCAGAAGCGACCAAAGCTGAGGCCGGGAACACATTGTTCATGGTGGCGGATTGCGTCTAGCGACGACGGAAGCAAGCAGGACCTGGTTCAAGGATGATTTGCATCCTCGATTCATATTAGCTATAGTGTTTTTATTTCTTTTTGTAAGATTACCAGACCTTTTAGGGGAGTATGTAGCAATACAAAGCTTCAAGCTCCCTCCGTTGTTTCTCACTCTTTGAAACCAGAGAGAGAGTGAAGACTGAAGAGAGAGAAGGAGAGAGTTTACAGTGAAAAAAGAAGAGGGAGCGGTGTCCCGCTGTACAAATTAAATTTAGCCAGCCAGCATTTCCAACTAGATTCCAGAACAATTGCCAAACAAAATTTTGCTGCTACTCAACTCAATCAAAGTGACCTGAATGTCTCCGATCTCTAATATTGGAAATCGCATTTGTTTAATCCTATAGGATTTCATTATTAATGCTGCATGATTTAACTGTCGTTATCTTTGCCATGTGCGAACAAGAATATTTTGGCCGGAAGTGGTGTACTGCCCCTGTCTCAGCTTATTTGTTTCCCTGATGCCCATTGTGTCCCAAACAGAAGAAACAAACTTACACTGCCTCTCTGTTACTGGCACCCATCTTCTTTTAGAACGCTTTTATTTTTTTTCCTCCAAAATTTTTTATTTTCTAAAAGGGTTTCTTTTATTTATGCACACTGTACGAGTATATCATCCTTCGGCGCAAATGAAATTCCACAGTGAATTCTGTCCACGGATTACAATGAACAAATTCGGTAACTGGCTATGCTAGTTTTCAGTGTGTGGTTTTCAGGGATTCTGGGAATTGGTAGTATCAAATCAAACTATGAATAGTATAATACAGCCAGGGGTTCTACAATGATCTGTAGTAACACTAAATGGATCCTTGGAACTCGAAGAATCGTTCCATCCCAGGTGAATTCGGCAATCCGTACAGTACTAGTCATGTTTAAATTTATTCTCTTTCTTAAATTGCTCCTAAAATATAAAATCTATAATAACGTCATTATTTTTCTTTATTCTGTGAAATAACCTAATATATGTCTAACGACGGCATGGTTATGTTATGCAATAATAATACAATGTCTTCGTACAACTTTAGAAATAGACCAATCTAGGAGAAGTAATAATAATAAAATATGCACCTAAATTGAGTTATGCCCACTGTGTTATTATAGAGATTTAGATCAGATGAACTAAAGTTCCAATTATAAACCTAAAATTTAGGTCGGCATGATTTTGTTTTGAATTTTTGGGGACTGATTCTTGCTTATATGTAATGTTTTATCTAATATTTAGTAAAAGGATAAAAATTGCCACCGTATCCTTTTGCTCCAGCGTTGCGGCATGGCATTCTCGTGGCACCGCCGACCGCCAGCGATCTGTAGCTCATAGCCGCTACGGCACTCAACGGCTCACGGCGCCCGCTACTTCTATCTATGGCTCGCTACGGTGTCCCTTGGCCAACAATATGATTCGGTGTCCCTCGCTCTACTCAATGCGATTCCGTGACCCCATAATGTCCCTCGGGCCTGGATTACTACTCGGTGTCACGTCACATCGCTCAACATCCCTTATCTACCACTAGAGTATCATTCTTGGACTCAACTTGAGTGAGTCATATCACCCTTGATCACATCGCTGAAGACCTCAACAATCAACTAAGTTGCTTTCATAATTGTTTTCTTTATTATATGTATATTACTTTTTAATAAGTTGGCCTTTAACTTAGCAAAAACGTGTGGCCACACTAGCCAACACACGTAACACCGGTGCATATCTACTCTTTTCTCTACAATTAAAGTATTTGTGTAACACGTTTGTGTGTGAGGCTTTGTTCGCGATAATGGCTTACGCCACTACGCTCAACGCTACATGAGTAGCACCACTAATGTCAAACACCGTGTGCTACAGTATAAGTATTTGTGTGACACGTTTGAGTATGAGGATTTGTTCGCGATAATGGCTTACACCACTACACGCTAACGCCACAGAGTCACGTCACCAATGTCTAGCACCGTGGGCGGCGGCAGGGGGGGGCTACAGTCTGGTAATCAAAGCGTGTCCATAGCGATCATCTTAAAACTAGGAAACAAGAAGTTTTGTCCTCGACAACACCTATGCCACAACTCAATGCTATACAGGTCATGCCTCCAACAGCAAACACCTTACGCACGGGATAAGGAACCGCTAATCTTCTTGTCCTCACATTTCAAGATATACATCACCATGTCGGTAAGATGAGTCAGAGTTAGTCACACCACCTCCACGACGTTGTCATCTCGGACCACGCCAACGCCAATGTCATTGGCCACAACCACCCGTGCACACCACCACGTGGCTCACCCGAAGTTGGTCATACTACCAATTTGAAAGGTTGTGCGGTATGATCACTTGGACAAGCCACCGTTAAGCCCATCTAAGTCGACACGCCACCTAGACCACTAGGCGCATTTGCCACATGCCCATATGTGGTTACGATATCGACATAGTGATTATGAAAGCATGTAACCATTTTAGGGCTTAAAATATATCTAAAATAAACATATCCTTTTCTCTCCAGTATCGCAACACAAAGCATTCTCGTGGTACCGCTTCGACCGCTCGCGATCGATAGCCCACAAAGATAACTTCGGCGTCCCTCTACGGCACTCAACAACTCATGACACCCGCCACATCTAGATCCGGGCGACTACGGTGTCCCTTGGCCAACGATGTGATTGGTGACCCTCACCCTACGCAATGTGATTCACATCCTAGTAATGTCCTTCGCCGGCGTAGATCGTTACTCGGTGTCATGTTGCATCACTCGACATCCCTTATCTTCTACTAGAGCATCATTCTTGGACTCGTCCCCGAATGAGTCATATCACCCTTGATCACATCGGGCCGAACACATCAAAAAACAGCTAGGTTGCTTTCTTGATTGTTTTCTTTATTATATGTATACTTTTCTCTTACTTTCTACAAAGTTGTTCTTCAACTTAGCAAAACGTGTTGCCACACTTGCCAAATAGGGGAACACCGGTTCAAATCTACTCTTTTCTCTACAATTTAAGTATTTGTGTGAAACATACGAGTGTGAGGCTTTGTTTGCGATAATGTCTTACGCCGCTATACCCAACACTACATGAGTCACGTCGCCTATGGCTAACGCTGTGTCTTGCGGTGGGGGGATCTGATCTAGTGAACGTGTGTACACACTCGCCAAAAAGGGAACACTGTGCATATCTACTCTTTCTCTACAATTTAAGTTATTGTGTGACACATTTGAGTATGTGGATTTGTTCGTTATAATAAATTACATCACTACATGCAAAGCTACATGAGTCACGCCACCGATGTCTAACACCGTGTCTTGGCGAGGCTAGAGTCGGGTGAATGTGTGGCCATACTTGTCAAATAGGGGAACACTTGTGCATATTTAATTTTTTTCTCTACAATTTAAGTATTTGTGTGGCACGTTTGAGCATGAGGCTTTGTTCGTGATAATAACTTACGCCACTATATGCAACGCTACATGAGTCACGCCACCGATGTCTAACACCGTGTGGGGGGGGCTCTGATCTAGTGAACGATGTGGCCACACTTGCCAAACAAGGAACACCTATGCATATCTACTCTTTTCTCTAGAATATAAGTATTTGTGTGACATGTTTGAGCGTGAGGTTTTGTTCGTGACAATAACTTACACCACTACATGCAATGCTACATGAGTCACGTCACTTATGTCTAGCACCGTATGCGGAGGGGTGGGGCTCTGATCACAGTGAATGTGTGGCCACACATGTCAAATAGGGGTACACCCGTGCATATCTACTTTTTTTCCTCTACAATTTAAGTATTTGTGTGACATGTTTGAGTGTGAGGCTTTGTTTATGATAATAACTTACGCCACTATACGCAACGCTACATGAGTCACGCCAGATGTCTAACACCGTGTGCGGGGGTTATTACAATCTGGTGAACTTGTGGCCACACTTGCCAAACAAGGAACACCTATGCACATCTATTTACAATTTAAGTATTTGTGTCATACGTTTGAGCGTGAGGCTTTGTTCGCCACAAGAACTTACACCACTACATGCAACACTACATGAGTCATGTCGCTATGTGCGCTTGGGAAGGGGGGGGGCGGCGGAGGGAGGGGGCTGGAGGGGGCCTGGCACCTTGACATGCTAGGAATGATGTATAGTATATAGTGAGTATATACATGTAATCCTACGTGACAACCCCCTGTATCTGCCGCTATATTTGAGGCCCACCCAAGGCTCCCAACGCATTCCGTAGTATTTTAGCCCACAGCCCCATTTAAGAAATTAGGAGGCCTCCCCATACACCGGCCGACGGTTGCCGGTATAGGATGGACAATAATACGAAGCGTCTCGCGTCGTTGCTCTGGCTTCCTCGTTTCTCGCCAAACTGTTCATCTTCCTGTTGTCGATCTCCTCCGCCAAATCGCCAATGGCCAGTTCGCCGGAGTCTTGGGGCCGACGGCGTTACACATGCACTATCGTGGCGGGCACCGGCTTATTGCTCGCCACTCGTCCACTAGCAGTAGGTATGGCTATTAGTTCTACTTTGCTTTGTTCACGCCCCCTATCCTCGGATCCTGCCCTGTTGGGGGGGGGGCTATATTCGTGAACAAAGTGTGTCACATAGCAATCATCTTACAACTAGGAAACAACGGGTTTTGTCCTCGGCAAAGACTGTGCCACAACCCAATGCTAAACAGGTCATGCCTCCAACGGCAAACACCTTCTAATACGGGATAAGGACTCGCTAATCTTTTTGTCCTCACATTTCAAGATATACATTGCCACATCACAGTGAGTCGAGTCGTGTTAGTCACACCACTACCACAACATTTCAAGATATACATCGCCACATCCGTAAGCCTAGTGATGCCACAACGTTGCTCGCTCTAGTTGGTCATGCCATCATCGTTAATGTCATTGGCCAAAAACCACACAGGCACACCACCGCTAGGCTCACCCGAGTCAGTCATACTACCACCGGAAGGTTGCCTGGTATGACCAATTGGGCATATGCTGACATTGTGCCCATCTAAGTCGGTCACACCACCTAGCCCACTAGGCACACTCGCCACGTGCCCACTAGCCTAGTTGGCATCACTAGGTTGTGTGTAGATCCCTTCAAAATTCCAAACGTTTTGAGATTTGACCACTTTTTTTGAAGAATGGATCTAAACATGTCATTTTGAAGAATGGATGAAGTTTTGGGATTTTGGGTGTCATAATTTTTTTTTTGGTCAAGTTTTGAAGTATTTTGAAGAATCTGGCCACTTTTAAGAATGAAATAAATTTTGGCACCCATCTAAACACCTGTAAAGTTGTAAAGTTTTTACAGTCCAAAATTTGACATGTTAAAAAATTTTGTATCTAAACAGAGCCTTACAATTTGGGACGGGAGAGAGTAGTGGGCATCTGCTTTGTCCGGCCAAAGAGTTACTCTGTTCTGTGTACGAAGAAGAAGGTTATGTACGAGAGAGACTACCGTGTGGGCTAAAAGGCTGACACACAGCTAGCACTTTTGTACGAGTCCGCCGTGTCGGTGTAGAGCTCGATCGATCGGTTCGGTCCCGCCTCGCCCTGCCCGGCCGCCCGGCGCACATGCCCCGCACTCGCCGGCATCGCCGCTCTGGCCGTGCGCGTGTCTTTGTCAGCTCGTCACAGCCGCATCATCGCTCGCCTGCGCCAGCAAGTACAGCGCCATTTCCGAGGTGAAAAGTAACATACTCCCCGTGCATTCTCGCCATGGGCAGAGTACATAGTACAGTACAGTGCCTGCGTGGGCGGGGCTGCTAGGCTTGCTGGGCCCAGGATCCACGTGCGCTCCCGGCCCGCAAACAGGCTGATGGTTGATTCAGCTTCCGCACGTGTTCGCCCCACGTGCGCTCCAGGTCAGCAGCCACTTCCCCCGCTCCGGCGACAGCTCGCCGGCCTGCTGGTTGCCACGCACGCATGCAGTGACGCCGTACGTTCTCGATCCGTTTGCCCGAGGGAGAAGGAGCTTGACGTGATGGAGCAACCAGAGGTGCGTGAAACCGTACGAGAGGTGCGTGACTTGACTAGGTGATCGAGTGAGCCATCCTAGTCTTGCCTCGAAGCATGTCACGTACCGGCGAACACGACAGTCGCAGCCCATGTGGTGTGGCACGGTGTAAGACATGCAAGTGATAAGTACAGGAGATTCGCAAAGCTGGTGCACCGGCCGGGCAGGGGGCCAGCGGCACACGTACTTGAGCAACGACTTGCATTGCGACGGGCCGCCGATCCAAGGCAAACGAATCATCATCATTCGTGTCTTGAAGGATTTTGGCATTGAAAATTGCATTGGTTAATTATCATCAACCGGCCGGCCGTAGGTATGTACCCCTCAAGCCACCAGTGTCCCTGTTCGCCACTTCTCCTTCCCTGCACCGCTCACATTTTGTTTTCCATTCTCGAGTATTCATTTAGATTTTAGATTGTATAGACGGTTCATAAATTTTTAGAAATTAATCTCAGTGATTTATGTTCATACCGACCTCCTTTGATATTTGTATACCATCCGCCAAAACAAAATCCAATATCACGGCCAGATGACCTATCATTGTCGATTACCCAATGTGAAGGGTTATCACTGTCGGTTTCGGAGCAATTGGCACTGATGGGCGAAAGTATGTGTTCTTGAATAGTGAATCAAAACCGGCTAGATCTAGATTGGTTTGGCGCTCTATCTAGGTCGGTTCTCTTAGCTTTTGCTACAATAAATAATTAAGGTAATGTGTTTGTGAGCTGAGAGTGGGATCATAACTGCCTCAACAACTAGCCAATTAATTCAATGCAATACAGCAAAAAGGTTGCTTGATTTCAACATGAGGCATCTAGGAACATGGACGTCGTAATCAGGCTTATGTTGTTTAATATTCCCACTTGTATATATTCTCCTACGTGAGGCAACGATTTTAAAACCCCTTGAGCACGTACGTACGGGTATCTATCTATCTTTTTTTCAAGTGTCTATCTGTCTATCTGATGTTGATGTGGGAGCAATTTCAGTCTCATGATTAAATAAAAAACATAGGAGCATCTGATTAGCCAGCCCCTAGGTACCTTTTGAAACTAGTCAGAAGCACCACATGAGACTAGCAGACTCAGATTGGCCTTTCTAGTCTTTGACAATGCCAAGGGCCATTTCTAAATATCCATCCCAGAAATTGCCTTACACCTATCATTTAGTTTATTTATATATTTATACATAAAATAAATCCCTGGATCGTACGACGGCCCTCAGTCGATGGAGAATGCAGGCGCTGCATGCCAGCGTTGCCTGTAAAGACCAACGGAATAAAGCCGGGAACGGATTCATTATGCTGCTAATCGTTTGATCTGTCGTTCTGAAAGCTCAGACATCACACGTTGGCATCGAACTGGCAGTCAAAAAAGAACTCATATATAGCATGCTGCCTGCAAAAACATGGAGTTCTCTTGTCCACCATCGATCATATCTTAATCAACCTGCTTGTAATACTCCCTCCGTCCAAGAATATAAGACGCGATTTGACTTGGTGCGGTCTTCAAGAACATATTTTAACATATAATTTCTCTTATAATATATAGTTTATAGATATAAAAGTTCGATCACTAGAAATTATTTCTAAATACAAATCTAATGGACCTACTTTTACAAATAAAACTTTTAATATAATTAGACTAAATCTTAGTCAAATATAATAAAGTTTGAATTTTGAAATACGTGTGCGCCTTATATTTATGGACGGAGGGAGTAATTGATTATGTATTTCGGGAATCTGATCAATCTAGCCTTGTTTTCAAGTTGGTGGATGTAATATATACTGTTACTTCTCTGTCTTAGTTGGGATGCTGGTGAAACTGTGGTAGTGCTGCTGGTTGTTATCAGTTTCAGTAGGTGTCAAACTTAGTAGTTCCTGCTCTGCATATGCCTGATGGTTCTTTTGGAAGATGCATGATGAGTCAAGATGGAGACCGGTTCACAAGCAGGGAAACAAAGGCGAGGAAGAAAGAAGTAGTACTAGTCTTTTTCTGGCATATCTGCCTTTTTCTAGTTGCTTCTTCTAAAACATATCTCCGAATGCTTTGTATTTCCGTTATCTTTTAATGGAAATGGGTCAACCCGTTGGAAAAAAAAAATGTATTTCGGGAATCACATCTCAGTTGGACGGTGGAAACAAGAATTAAGTTATCACTCCATGCATGTTCCCATCATCATTGGCTCGTTGCTCAGATTCTTTTTCTTCTTATTATTGGAAAGAGAGGGGCAGCATTGCTATATCAGATTAGAAGAAAGCACGCTGCTATGGATAGTTAAACATGGATATATAAGAGCAACGGGCAGGAAAAACTTGTCTCCATTTTTGTTTCTATATATTTTAATATGAGAGAAACAGAATCTAAGATAGATATATGCTAGCACCTGACATATAGGAATATGATGGACATATATACACAAACAGACAAATATGAATGGAGAGCCCAAAAAAATAAGTTAGCACCTAGTAATTACTAATTAATGTCGTTAAGTATGCAGTCACAACAATTTACATGCATAAAGATCTAGGACGGTACTCCCTCCGTCCTAGGATGATTTGAGCATGCATATGCATGTCGACGCGCAGATGCACTTGACCAACCCTGCACACAGCACACCGCTATAGCCTCTGGGTTAGTGTTAGTTAGTTGGCCAGTTAGTTATAGTTGGTTCTGTGTGCTGGATCCGCCTTGGATTAGCGCCATGATTAGCTAAGCCTGCGTGCCTGCCTACAAGCTACAGCGCATGGACGCACCTGACCAATTTATTGGGTACAACAAGCTGGAAACCAACTCGATCGTCTAGACAACCAAAGCTAGCTAGGTTCGCTATCCCGTCCCCGTCGACCGTCGTACCTAGTCATCGGCCATTGGCACACATGTCGCTGAAGCCAAGCCACGTACAGTAGTGTACTACCGTTGGATCGATCGGGCCTTATCGATCCCCCGGCCGGCCGGCCGGCGGCGGTGCACGAGCTAGCATGCATAGATAGATATGCATGGACCAGGTGCGGTGCGGTTGTGGCCGGCGCCGAAAGCCATTGCAGTTGCAGGCGTGCGCGGGGAGTCCGTGCCGTGCCGTGCCGTGCTTGCAGCGAGCGCTCGCATGCATGCAACCACACATGCCTCAGTCCGCCTTCCTGGCTTGATTGGTTCGGCGCAGAGTCCTAGCTTGGTGGGGTGGTGGGGGCGACGGCAACAGCTCAAAGGCATGCAGGACCATCCCCGTGCGTGCGTGCGTGCAATCGTGCGTCGACAGCCGCGCGCGCGTGGGCGTGTACCGACCGACCGATGTCGACGAATGCACGCGCGAAGGATGGCCCCGGCCGGCCGGCGACCCCTGGGCTTGTCGAGATTCGGCGAGCCAGGCCAGGCGAGGGATCCGTCCGTGTCCGCGGCAGCACATGCTGCACTTTGTTTGTGGTGTCAGTGGCCGGCGTAGGGCTAGCCAGGGCGATCCATCCACCCACCCACCCGCCACAGGAAGCAGGGCTTCCCCAGCCTACTGGAATGCGAGAGCGACGTGGCATCTAACACATGCGCCATGCGCCCATGGCCTCGATCGTTCTTGCTTGCCGCACGTCGATCTACAGTACCAACTAGTTTCGACACCCTGGAATAGTACGTACTGCGTGCCCCAGCAGTTCCGATTGGACTCCTGCGTGTACTGGCTTGGGAGGGAGCTAGACGGTCAGAACTGGACAGGCAATCCAACGCTGTCTTCTCGATCCACATCTCCAGGTCCAGTACGTACGTAGTGCGTGTGTGTGTTGCCAACCAAATCTCCAAACATACGTTACGATCGGTGGTTTAATTTGCCATTCATCATATCAGACGACCGGACCGTACGTGCGACGCGACAGCATCATGCAATGCGGCAGCTGTGCACGCACGCACGGGCCGGTGTGGTCGCGCGATCGAGCTCTGTATATAGGTGTCGGCACCCGGCCGATTGACTGCAGCCTGCTGGCTGCTGGGGGCACGGGGTTCCCTTGCTAAATGCATGCTTCCCCAACCTTTTTCATCGCAACCGCGCGCACGAGCGCAGATGGATCTATCCGATCCGGTCCGGCGGTCCCTCGACACCACCACCACGGCACCAACCAGCAGCCAGCGGCCTTAACTTGGCCGGTTGGGCTCGCCTACGTACACTCCATCCGTGGTCATGCGTCCACGGTGATGGACCGGCCGGCCACCTCCAGCCAGGGCAGGAACCCTATAATGGCGGTGGTTGATTAAGCCCGGGACCCGTCCGATTTGGAGTTAATGGCGGCTTAAGTGGGATAGCAACTAACTGTGTTCACTAAAGGCAGGCTACACATGCATGTCTTGCCGGCGAGGAGCACAGCCCCTGATTTGACCGGAGCCGTGTCACCTGCCGCCCCGCCTGCTTGCAACAATGCCTGCTAAATTTGCAAAACCCACCCATCACATTTATATATAACAAGTAAGCATGGTAGTACTATATACTAAGTATTAATATAGTATGTTTTGCTTCTACGCCAATTGACCCTATGTATTTTTCAGTTATGTGATGATAATCACGTGAGGCCCATCTTAAGGACTAGTTTGGAAACTCAAATTCACTTTTAGAATCTATGAATTTTTCAAGGGTGGGAAATCCATGGGGATATCATTTGAATAACCAATTTGGTTATTTATGGAGGGTTTTCCATCTCTATTCTCTAGGTGTACCTTCCCCTATTTTTTCCCCAAATTAGGCCTAACAGTATATCGCTTACCCTTTGTTACCAAAAAAAAAAAATGAGCAATACATCTAAGGCCCTCGCTAAAACCAGAGGAGTTTAGTTTGTTTCCTTTGGAATGGCATGTCACATTAATTGAACTAGAAGGACACTCCGCACATTGCTGCCACTCTCTTAGAAATAAAATTGTTGCATATGCCAGTTAAATCATCTACCAGTTCTTACATCCATTCTTATAAAAAATTGATTGTATTAAGAGGATGGAAGTCCATAGAATGTATAGTAAATTAGTGGGGGATGATGTCTATAGCTTGTAAATTGAGATAGAGCTTGTATAGTAGTGGGGATAAGCTTTATAAGAGATGCAGATTACTTTGATAACAAATGGTGTAGTGCAAAGGGATGAGTACATATTAGGAGGGGCACGCATCATTTTTCCTCATGACTATAATTTATTTATCTAACTATGAATTATTAGAATGCATTTTTTTTTTTTTTTTTTTTGCAGCGGATGGAGTATATGTATTGTTAGAGTAAGTAGTACTGTATTGGCTAATAGTTAGTCCAAACAAAACAAAACAAGACTCGGTCAACAAAGGATAACTTTACATTAAATTTCGGCTAAGTATTGTGTGGTTGCTGCCCTGACCTAGGTTACTGGCAGGACGGTTGATCCCACCGAACCTCTGATAATGCTGCATGTGGGCCAAAGCAGTTTTCCGAGGTCAGCAAGCAAATATGCGATCTATGCTTGGTTCTCTAATCTGAAGTTTGGAACAGAGCCAACATGAGTGTACACAATATAATGTCACAAATAACTAATCTCCATTCAGGGACGGGAGCCAGAAAATAATCAAAGGGGGGGCTGAAGATCCTCTTCTACCTCTAGCAACCCCTCTTATAAGTTAATCCATACCTAAAAATAGCTTAATCTATGCCTAAAAAATAAATTTAATCCATGCCTAAAAATAAGGAGGGGCTGAGGGAGGGCTCTACTTGATTAGCAGCCGTGGGGGGGGCTGGAGCCCGGGTAGCCCCCCCGCTGGCTCCGTCCCCTCCATTCACTCAGGAGCTATAGATGTGATGATGATGTTGTTCCACCTTCCCAAATGCCTTTCTATTCTTTTGCGAACTAATCATGCACTACTAAGCTCTACTCACAGAACGTATAAGCAGCATCAACTACATTGCGCTCAAGAAACCATATACGTATGACACAGAATTACTACATACTATACTAACCTCCATTATTAGCTAGGGCACCGATCGATCGAGATTTGGCCCTTCGGGTGCTCCAAAACAACTTTACCCTGATCGCAGTATAGGCCTTTGAGAGCGCTCGAGTAATCCTACTCATCTCGATCTCCTATGAATATAGTACTATCCTACTGAACCGTAGCCGCCTCTTACACAAACTGACGTACGTTCTTGGCCCTTCTAGTTCCTGATAAGTTGCATACTATAGTAGTTTATCATCTGGACAAGGACAAGTAGCTTATTGGTAGGGCGCTAGTTGACCTAGGTAGGTACTTTATTTACTCGATCACCCACTAACTATATATCCATCCATCTGATCTTGCGCGAATCGAAGCCATTGACGTCCTGCACTTTATCATCTGTGGAAGACGATCTCGTGCATGGCATGGCCTGGGATCCCGGCCCAGATACTCCAGCGTCCCCCTGCCAATGAGTGCCTCGCGTCGCAGCTATGATTGATTATTGATCCCATGATCTCGTAAAATAACTGACGTTCCGAAGGACAACTCGTCCACGACCTCGTTAAACAATGTTTGCTGCGAGGAAAAACTGGGGCGTCTCGCAGACCCGGGCGGGCGGACACTCTGAATTTTGGGCACCGGACCGGCGGACCACCGGTGATGACGATGATGCTGGGCGGTGCGACTGCGATGGCGAATGGGATGTGGACGCTTGCTGACGAGACAAAGGCCGGCCGGGGGCGCGTAGATTTGTACTGTATATATTGTATACTCCTAAGAAAGACATAGGGGCCTAGCTAGCTAGGAGCTGCTGGCTGATCTCCTGTCATTCTTAATCTGCAGAGTCAGACTGTCAGAGGCTCAGAGCTCATTCTTAACGATGAGTGCGTTCTTACACACGATAGCAGCTAATGCATTCTTCGGTTCCATGGTATCCTACGGCTCCTCGCTCGCCGTCGTCGTCGTCGTGTTGCGTAAAGCGAGTAGCTGTCTTGGTACCGCAGGTTGCCAGCAGGTTGGCAACTCGCAGCTGGATATGCACGCACGGATCTCGCAGAGTCGCATGTCCGGCGTAAGCGTAATCTTGTACGGCGGTCCAGGGACACGGCGGTGGCGAGGCGACGGCGACCGCGGAATGCTGTCAGTGTATTCGTGGTTTCATCATGTACGCGGAGGCCTGAATGACTGCCTGAATGAGTGCACGGTTGCTCTTTGACCCACTGAAATGTTTTCGTGCACACGCCGTTGTCATGATTTGGGTCATGTGTTCATTTTCACCTTTTCAGGGATTTGATCACATGATCAGTAGTGGGAAAGTATATGTTTTGGTAGAAGCCCATTAAAGCCCATTGGACTTTCGATTGTTGCCACGAGTTCGGCCACGAAACGCAGGCCGGAGGCCTCAGGTCCACGAAGTATGAGAGGGCCGTTGAGCATAACAGGATAACCAACTGTAGCTTATGCATCACACCATAATCCATATAGCTTGCTGGGCTAGTGTAGGCTGACGGCATCACACCATGGAAGTGTTTTTTTTTTTTTTTAAAAGAGAAAAATTATTTGAAGAGGTTTGCATAATTCTTATTACAATTTCAACCAATCTTTTCCAAAGCTCACAAAAAAGCAAAACCAAGCGAGGGAGCGCCTATCATAGCAGAAAATATGGCACTCGATGTCATTGTTTTACATTTGTATACATCTTCATTATAGAGTGTTTGTTTTAATTCCGTTTGCACCGTTATGCTCCTTAGTATGGAAATTCTATAAAAACTAGACCCACGATGCACATTTTTCAAATATTTTTCTGTAGAACTATGAACATACATTGGACATATGGTAGCTATTTGTGTATTAAATGTGTAGCAACTTTTGCATAAACATATATACCAAGAAACTATATATGTATATTGCAACAAAATAATCCTTACATAAAGTTTTTACCTATCAAAAGTATCTAAATTTGCTAGGTACAACATATTGTTAACACATCATAGGTTACTAAATGGTCAATAATTCTAATTTTTTTTACATGTTTTAACATTTTTATATATCATCTGTTGGCACTAGTATACAACAGACTAACTACATACGTTTTTGTATACGTTGTGGCTGCTGGCACTAGTATACAATAGACTAACTACATACGTTTTTGTATACGTTGTGGCACTTAATTTTAGTATGTATTGCTACTCAAGGTCTCTGCTAATGGCATAGTACTGTTATGCTTGCTGTATCTGGTTAGGGTCGTATGGCGCCCCTACCAATTTGCAGTAGGCATCCTGGTTTCGTGGAACTGATCCAACAATTTTGAAAAAAAAAAAAAAAGCCTCCTTATTGTATTCAGGTTGATTTAATGATTCTTACTATGTTTTGCCCCATAGTTGGCAGTGCTAAAATTTAAGATTTTTTTCAAAGGTTATGGCTATGGTCTCCCCATTGGTAGTCATTTGTGATTTAGGCTCGCTTCAAGGATAATATATGGCTCTGCCCGAGGCCATAAGCTTTGCTACATTTTAGGGTCACTGCCATAATTTTGACAATGGTTTGCCACCAAGTTTTTTTTAACCGAGGGGGACCCTATTTCCTTTAAAGTAAACAAATGTTTGGACGTGATAAGACCTAGATTGAAACAGAGTTACTGAGCATGAAAATGAACAACAAGACATCAGCTATTCTAATACTACCACAAACCTGAGGCAGACACATATAGGAGGATGAACAAGGCACCCCTACCGCTGTAGCAAAACTCCTAATCAGGAAAGACAAGAAACTCAAGGGAAAAAAATTACAGGCATTTTTTTACCGAAAAACCTAGCCTATTTTTTAATTTTTAATAATGCAAACCTGTTTAAATTCGCTCCCACGGGAGTCGAACCCCGTGTGTTGGGTGCTACTCAGGCGCTCTAACCACTAGGCTAGAGACCCTTTCACAAAAAAAAAAAAATTACAGGCATTGACGAAAACAAACCGACAAATCTCAAGCATCGATAACACCCAAAGCGAAACGTAAAGTCGAAAAACGCAGCAGTTAGTCCTCGTGTTGTTCTTCAAGTTGATCCTTCAGCAGCTTCGCATCATCGGTCTTCTTTTTTCTTCGCCAATATAGCTTCACACCGGACTACAACATCTTGTCGACGTTGTCCTCAATCACCTACTTTGGTAGACCATCATCACGACCTGCCCGGTATTTCATAAGGGCACCGCATGACAAAATAATAGACAAAGGATTTTCAATTTCAAGTGTCAAAGCATGATTTGTTTCTGGGCTTTCATATCCCCCAACAAATAACAGCAATTCCCAAGGAGAGAATTTTGTTCCCTTAGGAATCCACCGTTCACACCATTTCCATGCCCCACTAAGATTCTTAGGGATATTGTTAGCACCAAGGCATGTGGTAAAAGTGTCCCGGATAGCCTTAGCAACAATACATTGGAATAATAAGTGTTCAACTGTTTCAATATTGGAAGAAAAATAGCACATGGGGTCACCCTTCCATTGCCTTTTAACCGTATTATCTTTAGTGGGAATGGCATTGTTCATTACCCACCATAAGAAGATCTTGATCTTCTCAGGTAGTTTGCATTTCAAATCTTTTTTATGGTATGCACCAGCATCATTAACTGTGAGCATTTTATAAACAGGACTTGATAGAAAATTGAGACTTCTGACCAAATTTCGAAACACAATATCATCTTCTATTGTGCCACCTGAATTTAGAGCTTTACCCAAAATGTCCAACCAATCTTGACTACCCTTACTGTCAAGCAACCTTGAAAAGGTTATGTTTGTAGGATCTGCAATGACTTGATCTACCTTGACATCCTGTTGTTGGCATATAGCAAACAAGTTTGGGTATAACAGGCAAAGGGGCTTATCAAATAGCCAAGTGTCTTTCCAAAAAATTGTGTTTTTACCATTTCGACCTCCATTTTCCTCCCCTGCAAATATAAATATCTTATTTTGAGTAAATCAGCCCAAGCAGCATAATCACCTTGTCTATGCTTCACATTGCAAATAGTTTCTTTTTGAAGGTATTTACTCTTATAATATCCTGCCATAGGCCTTTTCTCTGTCTAGTTTCCATAGGCATTTGCATAAAAGACTCACATTCATTTTCCTTATATCTCTAATACCAAGCCCACCCTTCTTCTTGTGTTTGCATATTTTTGTCCATTCCCAATCTATCTCTAGTAGCTAGAAATAGTTTGCCACCAAATTGACAACCTTTTTTTTTTCTAGGATTCACTTTAATGGTTATCTCTATGTTTTCCCCTCTCCTCCACCCTAGTTGGGAGCTTCCTTGTTGTGGTTTGGGGCTGTTGCGGGGATTTTGATATTGATTTGACCCTCGGTTGATAGCTTCTAATGTTTTGGGAGCACTACAATGATTTCGAAAAAGGTTTGTCCTTGAGTTGGCAGCGTTCTGATTTAGGATTTGCTTCATGGGTTAAAATCATGGTTTGCTCACCCCCCTGCTGACAGTCTTTTGTGATTTGTGTCCCTTCCCCGCCATGTCATCCTCGCAATGCTCTTTTAGGTGTCCACGAACTGCCTAAAGAAAAGAAAATTGGATACAAAAATACAACACAGGAATTCTTTACTGAACTGAGGGTTTTGAGTACCTCCATATATTGATCGCATAATACTTTTATATGATAAAGGAACTGATTTCTTAAGACTTTCATTTTATTCATCCATTATATTTTCTTATGGCTACGCTCACGTATGCTAGTCAAATCAAAAATAAAGAGAAAGAGCATCACGCTCCGTACAACAAAGTAAGCTACCATTCCTCCTCCCTTTGGGAAGGACAGCAGCACAGCTCGCAGCTTGCTTGCGCACTATCTACACTGTTCGGGCAAGCGCGCCACGCAAACGGGCCACACGGACGACGAATAAGCACGAATCGTTCCCTCCAGTAGCTAGAAATCGTCGAGGCCGAATGACTCCGACGACGAGGCGCTGAACGAGGGCGGCACGATCACCGACGAGGACACCTTGAACGATCCCTCCTCGGCGCACAGCAGCTCCGCCGTGTCGACGACGTCGTCGTCCACGCACCAAACCTGTCCACCACCTCCAGGCACCGACGACGATGACGGTGGCGTCGCCTCGGTCCGTCTCGGCACCACGAAGCTCGGCTGCACCGCGTGCTTCACCGCCTGCTGCACCACGGCCACCGGCTCGGCGACCTGCTGTGCCTCTGCCGCGACCGGCTGCTGGCAGTGCCGGAACACCGCGGCGAGCGCGAACTGGTCGCCCACCCCCGCGCACGCCGTGGCCCTGCCGGCGGCGGCCGCCCGCGCCATCACGTGCTGCAGGTTCTTACTCAACCTGGCTCTGGCCGCGCCGGCGGGGCCACCGTGCCGGGCGGCGCGGTCCGCGAAGTTGGTGCGCGTGTTCTCCCCGCGCAGCGCACGGGCCGCCTCGTCGTAGGCGCGCGCCGCTTCGTCGGCCGTGTCGAACGTGCCGAGCCACAGGCGGACGCGCTGCGCCGAGTCCTGATCTCCGCGACCCACCTCCCAGACGGCCGCTGCCGGACGCCAACGAAGCGGCGCCCGCGGGACGCGGTGGCACTAGCTGTCCTGCCGCTGTCCTGTGCCGGCGCCGCCATGACCGCGCGTCCTCGTTGAATATTTATCGAGCTGGATTGTTGGAGCTACCTCCACCTCCACCTCCTGCTGCTGCTTAGGTAGATGTCTAAAACCGAGTTCACACTCACCTACTATCTTTCCCCGTACTGTGAGTATATATATATATACGGCAGTGCAGAACAACAGGCGCCGATCGATCGAAGTCCATGAAAGAGTGGGAAGGCATCTGCAACGGAGCTAAATCTGCTTCGATCCCTTTGTCGTTTCTACGGTTCGTATCCGCACAACGCCTTGCGACGAGCTATGTAGCTCCTGGTCGGACTGTCGTGACACGGACGTGCTCCTGGCTCTCGAGATTTAACTAGTTCACCGTGTGCAATTATTGGCCATTTGGATGCCAACAGAATGTTGTTTAGCGCTCTCAAATCTCCTTGTTTAACGCCTGCATGATTGCCCACTCGTGTTCTGGGGATTGTTTTAGCGACCCACTTGCTGAGCTCCACGAAAGTGAAGCCTTGTCGTCTCGCAGAGTTGGATGCTCCGGGAGGACTAAACATCTTATTAGGGCCGTTCTGTGTCATATCATATCGTCGTATAAAGACTAGAGACTGATCCGTTAGCTAGGACTAGAAGCTGCTGCATCGTCATCCTCAGAATTCCTACGTGGTTGTTGTCATCTGCTGCTTGCTGTCCAGCTGCCAAGTGTGCGGTGAGCCTGGCATCGCACCTGTCGACATGGCAAATATACCATCGATATCATTATCGCCGCCGGGTACAAAATATCTCTTACCAATTATGGGGAGATCACGGAGAATATACTGGTGAGTTATGCCGACTAATGATCGTCTAATATGTAACGCTGAGCTACGAGGATACACGGCATAATCCCATGTAATTCATTCTGACCATAAGCCGTAAGCATTCTCTGATGAATGTGAAGGCTGAAATCTATATATGCATTTATCTACAAAAATATCATTCTCACCAGAGCGCGCTACAAATAAATAAATTTTAAATAGTAAGTAGTCAATTGTCTCTCTCTATGAAATCTTAGTGTGCGTGTGTGTTCTGGACGTTATATTGTGTAATTATGAAAAACACTGGACGTAATTATTTTTTGCTAGAGTGACGTGTTCAAAGTGAGAAGTAGTACACGTATATATATGTCATGTGAACATATATGTATATGTATTAATATTATTGTGTATAAAAAAAGTTTCCATTGTAAAAATAAACATCTACTCAATATGTTCCAAATTATAAATTATTTTTAATTTTCTAAATTCATAACTTTTTACTACGCATCTAGATACATAATAAAGTTATAAATTTAGAAATTCCAAAAGCATATATATTATAATTTGGGGCGAGGAGGAAATAATCGTCAATTTTGTGGATTCTAATCATCAATAATGGTTGGATCTAATAATTTGTTTTAAAAAGAACTACCCACCTTTATTACTCCCTCTGTTCTATTTTGTTGGTCGTTGTAGTGGCCAAATTAAATGTCTAGGTGCATTCAATTTGCATGTATCGGTTTAAAAAGCGAGTCTGATTCACTAAATCATTGTTGCACTTGATTCGGTCCCTAAAACACTAACAAATTGGAACGGATAGTAATAAAAGGTTTATTATTCAAAAAAAATTATTTACCATCACTCGACAAGTTAGAAAAATGTTTTAGGTAGTCTATACAGCCCGGAGGAGGAAAATTCTTTGATCTCGATTCGGTACATATTCAGTCTGTATTTGCGATGATTCAGCGTTGTCTAAGTGATGGAAATCCCTATCCCCACCCCACCCCCCACCACCACCACTACCACCGAAAATGCTAGTGTTGGCCCTTGGGAGGCCTTTTTTTTAACGCTGTATCCAGCGTTAGTGAATATGGTCTGATCAAATCGGCGCTTAACATGTTTTGGAAATGGGATTACGTCGGCCTAAGTAGGCCCAAATGCATCACATATTCCGTTACAAGATATTGTGGCCCAATAGCAAAACACAACTTGACGACGGGCGGGTTTACTGCTACAGGCCGATACCGTGACATTCCAGCCCAATAGCTTTTCAAACTTGGCCCGGATCGTTGGAGGGAGGTTGAAATTTTTTCTTTGTACAGGCAGGCAAAGAAGAAATGAAATCAGCGGCCCAACGAGCCTGGAGCTGGAGCATCATCAACATCGAGTATCATCGCACTCTAATCGATCGTGAAATGCGATTGGCCAGCGTGTGGCGCCACGTGGTGCTTGTGCAACTATTCAATTGAAGCGAGAAGCGACAATGATATCAACACAGTGGACTACTGCAGTGTGATTAGCCACGCTGACAGTCAGGGCCGTCAGCTCCTAGCCTGCATCCATCCCATAGTGGC